>CAMPDV010002470.1:0-62348 GCA_946699065.1 Loxodes magnus | reverse complement strand
TTTCCTGAATAGTAAAAATAATAGATAGAAAGACAAAATCAAGTCAGTAATATTAATTAATTAAGCTTATAAATATATAGTGAAACCATTTCTATCCAGAAATTATTGCTATTTACTTTCCAAAGAAGTAAACTAGAAGGGCTTCATAGAGCTAAGGATATGAGAAAAAAGAAGAATCAGAGAGATTCATGAGATCAAGCTCTAAAAGAAAAAAAAGCCAAAATTAGGGGAAGACTGAGAAACCACTAAAATATAAAAAATAACATTTTTATAAAAACTCTAAGAAATTCAATGCTCCGAGACTATATATAGGAAATAGACTAAAGAGATTCAACTTATCCTCAGCAAGAACAAAAACTGATAGATCTCATATTCAAGATATTAAAGGATCTTAGAGTGCAATTGGACTATAAAAAAGGTGAATTGTTTAATTTGCTACAAGAACTATAAGAGCTATTTAAGATGGTTATCCCCATGAAACCTTCTTAACAAAAATGGAATAATTTTGAGAACTCAAAGAAGAAATTGGAATCTTGGAAAGCAACAAGAGAAATAAGCTGTAAAAATGAATGAGGCATATATGCTTCTAAACAAAAATATAGACAAATAGGAAACTAAAGAGTAGATTTTAATGATGATGAAAGCTGAACAGCTAGAATCAATGCAAGAAAGAAATCAAGAAGCTTAGGAAGAAGTGTAATATTTATTGTCAAAACATCTGCTTAGAAATGTTTCCTAATTTGAGAAGCTAAGAAGAAAATAAGAAGAGAGGACATGAAGGAACAAATCAGACTTATGGTTATACCTTAGGGAATTTATAAGAGGAAGATATTAACTCTATGTATTTCTGGTCTTTTTGCAAAAACTCAGATAGGTTTAGAATAAATCTAGAGGCAATTTTAAATGATTAATCCATTAATAATTTACAACCTAAAAAAGAAGGAAATACTTTTAAGCAGATATTGCTTATTCCTAAAATGATTCGGCATACTTAATTATTCTGATATCTTATGAAATAAAGATAGAATATATATCACTACAATAGTATTTCTTATGTTTATGTTATATACAATTATATCTAATATAACTAGTTAGTTATATAACTTTTAAGCAGTTTTATATATACTTTAAAACCAGATTGTTTGCTTAAAGGCTAAATTATCTATATATAAATTAGAGAAGCCTAAGAAAGGTATATTTATAGAGTTATTGAACGAAATAATAATTTTTAGACTTATGATTAATAGGTATAAATACGTATTAATTAAATCATGGACAAAAATCTTAAAAAATAAAGATATTATAGATTTCAGCCGCCTATATATCTGTTCTAGTAGCTAGATATATTTGAAAGCCATTTTATATAAGTAATACTTTTAATTTTTAAGAGTTAAAAAATGTCTCAGCTTAGAACTTTTGAAGCATCACTTTCAGGATTTTTTTTCTTATTTATTTCATTACTCTAGTTAATAGGAAAACATTTAATGAACTCATTCTTTTCGACTAGAGAATATAGATAAGATTCAATGCCATTTTAGTCTTCTTTTGGTAGATATTTAAGATGCATTCTAAGCCAAATATAGTAGTCAATATTGTGATCTTGGTTTCTATGCTCCTCAAATTTGATTCCAACTCTCTCGAAAATCTCTCGCTTTTCACAGCAGATGAAGCAAACGTTGTTGTCATCATCATTTCTTGCCTCTTATTATCCACGCATATCACTGAAAGTATCTATTATAATACCACTAATGACAGCAGTAGTAATTAAGTTTATTATTAGAATGTAAGTGAAGTTAAACAATAAAGAGTTTGTGCTTTCACTTGTTGTTCTATAGTCTTCATATTCTGGAACATTCATCCAACCTAAATCAAAATGCCACCTAAAGCACATGTAGAGATTATCACATATTTACTCAGAAGTAAATGAATAGTCTTTATATATGTCACTGAAGTAAGCCCAAAGAGTAAACCAATAAAACAGGATTATTGTGCATAGGAGTGTAGCTATGACTTTGTTTATGTTAAGGAATACACTTAGCACTACTATCTTCATGATCTCACAATCACATAAAAAGATCACCAAAGAAAATCCCATAAAAGGATCATAAGAGATTCCCATTATAGAAACAAGAAAGATAAATGCTTTATATTAGAAATTCCATACAAAGAATACTTTGCTTATGATAGTTCCATAGTACAATATGGTTGATTTATAAAGTTCCTCTCCTGTCTTTTTTAAATGCTAAGTCTTTTGATCTTCAATTTATTAAATAGCATCTTATCTATCTAACCAGCTTTCAAGCAAAATTTAGTTTAAGAAAAATGATAAAGAAAAGAAAGGAAGTAGTACTTTAAATATAATCCAAACAACTCCCTCTCATAAAGGTGATTCTAAATTGTTTACCTTATCTGTGCTTTGATACATCAAAAAAATCAAATTTATTAAGATGGATAAAATATATAATGCCCAACGCTAAACTTTCAACTGTTGAACTATGAATAAATAATTGAATTTATCTAAAATTGTTCCATTTTAACTCTTTTAGTTTAAGTTAGCTACTCTCTCAGCTAATAATATCAATCGTTCTGTGGCTTCACAAAACTAACTTAGTTTTTCTTCAGGAGTATCTCTACTAACTTCATTGAGTAGTTATTATTTAGTTTATTAGATAAGTGGTTCTTTGTAGTACTCAATGTTTTTTATATGTGTAGAGAAGTAAAGAAGTTTAAGATTCTATTCGCTGTCAAGAATTTCAACTTTGCATACATATTTATCAATTTCTAATTTGTTTTATTTAATCCAGTCGTCTAACTTTTTCTTTATAACAAGACCATCTGATAAATTATCAGACAAAACTTTCAAGAATGAGTAATAGTTAAGAATTAATTTCTTTCTTTACTCGTTTGCTCCATATAACTTTTCTTACAAAACGTGATAATGTAAGTTACATATGAATAAATCCAAATCTAGATTATCATATAGATACTACAAAACTTTATCATCGAATTCAGATCTTCCTTCAACCAAACTATTTAAAAAGACTACTACTTACTTTTCTACTTCATATTCTATTCTTCTTTCAGGAACTTACTTTTAAAGGATTTATAAATTTACCTAACTTTTTCTCTAACTCTTAGCTGGCTCATTTTATTTTTAATGCACATCTTCAGATGCTTTTGCGAGTTCCGTTAGCGTAGTTCAGTTATTCTTGTCCCATCCTATTATTTCTTAATTTTCGAAGCATAAGAATTAATCTTGTAATGGCATCCTGAAATTAGCTTAAGCTAGGAATTATAAGAGATCGTTAATGTGACTGATGATTTCTGTTTCAATTATGAATTCTTAATTTTATGGATTAGGTCCTTATAATATTTCAGCCATAGAAAAATAAAAAGATTGGACTAGATCAATTAAGGGTAAATCATTAAGTTGTACTTTATTTTCTTCTGATTCTACCACTTACCAATCGATTATTTTAACATTTTATGTAGGTTTAGTGGGAAAAACTAAAGTACTAATGGCTTTCTTTAGGTTTTCATCAATTGTTGATAAATCTATATACTTCATGTATTGATTAAGTCTTTACATTAGAGATGTATGCATCATAGCTAAATACTAGAGCATGTTAATGCTAAAATCTTCTGACTATCTACGGATAAAAGATTATAATTAGATATTATGTCCTTCAGTTAAATTCTAAAAGATAAGAAGAATATTTTTCATCACATCATAAAGGTTTAAGTATGCTTTCCACCATGATGAGTTTTTATCGCTACTGTATTAATCTTCTGATTAAACAGCTTCACACCAAATTTTAATTAGATTAGCTACCTAAGTAATGTACCTATTTTAGTTAGGAATTTCTAATTCTCCTAATAAGCTTTTAAAATAAAAATCTTTTCTTTTATCATTGATAGTAAGGAAATCCCATTCTGACATCTAAAGTGAACTAAGTATTTGATCTTTGAAATTTTCTTAAATAAAGAAGTTATTTTTTTCAGATTTATCGAAGGTTATCAAGTAAAGCATTTTTTGAGTATTCTTAGTAAGTAATTCATAATATTTTTAAAAGACTCCTTTTAAGAAATAATCTCGGTAGTTGCTATAGCAGTTACTGTTTACTATCTAGATATACTAAATTAGAGAAGTAGCTAGAATTTACTAAACTTTTGGATATTCTGAATTAAGTTAATTCTTTTCAAGAAAGCTATTCAATTCTTCAAACTATTTATCTTAAACAATGCCTGTTTAGAATAATATTGCGAGCATAGTTTTTGAAAAAGTAACTGCTATTCTTGGTTCATATTTCATTATAAGCGCATTATCATCTATAAGATTATCAAGGATATAGTAGCCATTGTCTACGTATTCATCAAAATATTTGTTGTATGCATCTTTACCAAGAATGTTTTCTCTTAATTTTCTCAAATATTCAAAAATATTATTCTTATCAGTCCCTATGGGTCCTTGCAAATATTTTTTATTAACAATGTTCTCAATAAAATCTCTTAGTAGTTTCTGTTATACCCAAAAATCATGTTCCTAATTCTTGAATTGTTATTAAATTAACTCCTACAGTTTATTGTCAATCCTATTATACTTAGTTGATCTCTTCTAGTTTTACAGTTTATTCCATTCTTATCCTATAATTGAATATTGCTAAGAAATAAATTTTTGCAATATATAGTAGTTAAGCTGTAAAGGATTATTATAATTCTAATGATTTTTTTTATAGAGTCTCATAGCTTTTTCTAATGTACTTAAGTATTGATTCATATGATTTCTCTGCTCAAAAGTAAGGGAAGGTTCTCCATATATAAAAGCATAGCTATTTAAGTAACTAGGTTTACTAAATTAACTAACAAATTCTTTAAGAGTTTCATTATCTTACTAATCACAAATTATAGTCCAATTTGTAATTTAACAAAGCTTCATAGCGAATTACGTGTATTAATCTCTTAACCTTATAGCGTTTTCTTTTTCAATTTTTTCTCTATTATGCATAATTCCTTCTCTTCACCAAAGTTCATATAGAAGTTTCGTTAAGTTAAAAGTGTTTTTCTTTACTTTACTTAAGTGTCTTACAAAGTTAGAATATTCCTCCAAACTTTTTAATATCTATGATTTTTCTAGCGTTGATAAATAATCTTATAATTTAAGCAATTCATCTAGACTTCCAGTTGATTCGTCAATGAGACCTGATATCCACTATCCTTAATCATTATAAAAACTTTCATTAACAAATTTCAATTTAGCCTTTTCATTTAAGTGATTACTATACCACCAATTCATATATCTTATTTAGCAGTGATAGAATATCATATAATAAGGAATTTTATTTTCAAGAGGAATTTCATTACTGCTAGTTACTTTTATTAAGTCTTAGGCTGTTATATACTTATTTATAAATATTCTTCGCTAACTATATCCAGGAATTGTATTATCAGTCGTAATCTAACCCAACATTTCTAGAATTTTCAAGTGATAATCTATTAATGAGCCAGTCTATCTTGGTTCTTTTAGTAGTTCAATGGCAGTCTTAACATTATAGAATTTAGATATTTTATTACCTTATTAACTTTAGCTCTATATCATAATATTCTCTGTTATGTCAGCATCTTCTTAAAATACTTTCTTAAACATGTTGAAGATAATAGTTGTACTATCAAAGTTATTTTAACATAGAATTAGTTATTCAACAAGGTTCAGAACTTGAATAGGATAAATAGCATTTTTTCTCTGTTTCTTGTTTTTGATGTCAAAATCTTAACCATTCCAAGCTTTTAAGTCAAGTAGTCTGTCAATATCAGTTATTCCAAGTTTATTTAGTTTAATTCTACACTCAAAGCTTCCTTTGCAAAGTTCAATAAGAACTTTAATTGCGTTTAAATGAAGCTAAGGTTTAAATACGTGAGACCATAAGATTTTAAATTATTGCTTAGTTAATTTTTAGAAAATATGCTAACTGATATAAGTATTTCCATCAATTAATCGATGCCAAAACTCGTATATTAAGCAATACATCTTAGCAAACATTGGCTTTTAAAGATTTTGATCAAAATTTTTATTTTATGCTAACTCAAAAAGTAAGTAAATGAATCCAAATATTGGTTTATATTTTAAGAATTTATATTGCTAACTAGGTTCTACATCAAAAATATCTGGTTCTCATATTTATTTTTTTAAAATCAAGCAACATGAAGTTGCAAGATTTTCATTAGTTCTTCATCTTTGGCAATAATAGCATTTTCTATCATTTATTCCTTTTGTATAAAGCGTACTGATTAATCCTGGAGGACCTTACTTATCTTAAGAAGTCTTAAAGCAAGCAATAAAAGTTTCAAAATCTTGTTCATCGAACTCAATTACATTCTTTTCAAGAAGATTTTTAAACTATGAATAGAGGGTCTTTACTTTAAGGAATTCAACAAGTTCATAAGAATTTAGAATTGGAAGAACTTTTCTTAGTTAATTTGACTGAGTAAAGGTGTCTTTTAAATGCTGATTAAGGAATATTTCTGATTTAATTCTAAGTTCATAGTTCAAATAGGCCTTTTAATCAAATACTATTTGAGTTAAAATATCTGACTAATAAAATCCGTTTTCACTTAAATGTAATTTATCTATCTCTAGCCAGCTACCATTAAGCTTCTATTTAACTGCTTATCTTAGCTCATCTTCTTTTTTTTGTAAATCTTCATCTTTAACTCTAACTAAATCTTGCATGATTAAGGCATTTTGGAACTCTTAGATATTTTAAAATGCTCTTTCACTAATGTTAATATTTGGTACTAAGATACTTGTGCTACTTAATAGATTTTGATGTATTTATTCTTTCAAGAACTCAGTTATTTTATCAGTACTCAATATAGAGTTACGATAATAAAGTGCTTGGAGAATTTCGTAGATTAATATCTAAATCTCAATTTAGATATTTGCTTTAGAGTCTCTACATTCGTAAATTTAATCTATATTTGAAACTTTTGGTTAATATCTTGGTTGAGCAATTAGAAGATTTTAGAATAGTCAACATATAAGAGCAGAATAGAATTACTTCTCACTAGGAACTTAATTCTTTCCTATTTCCTTCTAGATATTTTTCCTTCATTCGGTGTCTTTTATCTCTTCTATCAACTTAAGAAATAAGTTCTAAAGGTAGTCTTATAAGTTTATGTTTTGCTTTTGCAACTGAGTTTAAATGAAATCATCATAACTTAGATCAAAGAAGTTTTACTGAATAAGTTCGTTTAAGATCATCATGAAGCTTTAAGAGTATTTTAGTTCAAATTCTTTATAGTTAGACAAATCAATTTTGCCATTCTAGAACTGAGAAAAAGTTCATTCTCTAAGTAGTTTTCTTCTATTGTAGATAGTTTCTATATTACCATGAACTCCTATTTCCTCTTCAAACCTTCTTCTTTGCTTTATAGTTTCAAAATAGTCATTTATAAATAATTAATTTTGAGCTTGCTCTATTTAAATTATCTCTCTGTCTTAAGGATCAATTTCAAATACTAAAGCTTTAGCCCAATCTTATATTTTAGGACATCTGTAATCAGTAATGTACAAATTATAAAGCAGTTAGATCCATTTTAACTTGAATTTAGTAAGGTCATTTGGGAAATTCTCTAAGGCTCAGAAAATCATTTCAGGTTTTAATAGCTTTGGTAGTAATTTTTGAGCGAGTATATTTGATTCATTACTGATGCTTATATACAAATCTAAAAGAGTACTATGGAAGGCATCAGGACTTCTTTGCTGTTCGTCATAGTTCATAAAATCATATTAATAGAGAGCATCATTTATAACTTTTGTAATATGAGAGTTGGCTTCTTATGGTTGCCCCGTTTAGAAATGCCAGGTTCCTTCTTAGTCTTTGTAATAATCAAAGACAAAATCGGAAAATTACATTTCTTATTCTTGCTTCTTGAAAGCAAAATTTTCCAAAATGTAGTTTTAAGTGAACCTATGAACTTTTCCACCTGGATTGCTTAGCATAGACAACATTCATACTTCATTTTTAGGATATATAGGCTACTTAATATTTACTGTTTTATTTAATTTCATTGTTTACTTTGCTTCCTTTATTATCAAATCTAAGAGGCTAGATATTTAATTTTTATCCATTGATTCAAATGCTTTCACCATGAATCCTGATTTCAATAAGCTACCTAAACATGAAACTAATTTGAACTTGCATTGGATAATAATCAGAGTGTTTAATATATCATAGTCTAAAGTATAGAGAGGTTTAGGATTATTTGTAAAGTAAAAAGCAAGGAAAATATTACAGTGCTAAATAAAACTAATTGATTAGCTCTTTTTCTTGCTTTAATCTTCGTTCTCTTCTTCTTAAGCTTCTTGTTGAGACCGTTAAGCTAGTTCTTCATTTTGTTCTTCATTATCTTACTCATTTTTTTTCAACTTAAGATTCATTTCGCATTCAAGCTGTCGGACGAATTATTTATTCTAAATAATTTTGGTTAAACAGAAAACAACTAAGTCTGCAAGATGCCAATCTCTTATTTCTTTTACAGTATTACTATTTACCTAAGTACTCATTACTTGCCTAAATTCCTACCCTTCTTGTAAAATGGTTCATTCATTTTAAATATTAAGTTTTTCATTAGTTAAGATTTTAATAAGGTTAATCAATATTATATCTAAATTACTTAGATGCTTTTTGAATTCCTTTGTTTAATTTTACTTATCTTGAGTAGTTATAGCTTCTTTACCGAGAATTCCAGCTGCCTGCTAAAATAAATTTCATTCAGGCGCATAAGACCAAAGACATTTTATTAAATCAGTATTCTTTTCTATTTCAAAATAATTTATTTCACTCAAATTTTCAGTTAAAGTAAGTATTCCTTAGTCCACACCTAGGTAAACTTCTACTTCATTATCCTCTTATTTTCCTTCCTCATCTTCTTCACTTTCTTAATAAGTGTATTTCAAAGCTATAAGACTTTTATTTGTAATATTCTTCTTTTAGGAATCTTGACCTATCAATATAATTTCAAATAAATTATCAAAGTCTGCAACTCTTGAAAGAATAAACATTCAATCAGAGGCTTTTTTAGATTTTTTTGACTCTAGTTTTTCTTCTTAAACTTTTTGCATCCCAAAGGTTACTTTTGATTCTTCTAATCTTTATTTTATTTTTTCTTAAAATGGTTAAGGTTTTTCTTTTTCCTCTTCCTCTTCCTCTTCTTTTTCTTCTCCAGCTTCTCCTTCTTCTTATAGATATTTTTTCTAACTCTCTTTATCTTTTTCACCCTATTCAGCTCCAGATTATTCTTCCTCTTCCTCTTCCTCTTCCTCTTTCCCTTTCCCTTTCCCTTTCACTTTCTCTTCTTCTTCTTCTTCTTCTTCTTCTCCTTCTTCTTCTTCTTCCTCTTCTTCCCCTTCTCCTTCTCCTTCGTCTTTCTCTTCTTCTCAATTTGAATAATCTGTATAATCCGAATATTCTGTTTGTAAAACTTCTTGTATTTTTTGCTTTCCATACAAATCTTATTCTTCCTTTTCCTTTCATTCTTCATATTCCTCTTTACTAGATACAGTTAAATATCTTCCAAATTGAACATGTCTAATTCTAACTTTTTATTGAGACTATAAAGGATTGCTTGATAGAGAGTCTTCCAATTCGATTCTGAAGAGACCATTGAAAGGCTACTTCTCAGTTTCTTGATATTTTTCTTTATAAATTTTTTATTAATAAATGCCATTTGTTTTGAAGTAAAATTCTTTACTTCCCTAATTTTCTTCTTCTAAAGGTTATATTGAATAGCATGTTATATTTAGAGATTATTCAACAAAACTTGCGAAAGAAATTTCGCTTTATATTCCTTCTGCACCTATAAAATTTTAAGAATCAAAGTTGCGTAAAGTTATAGGATCTGATGCTTTTATTGGTTCTTCAGCTTATTTCCGTTCCTAGTCAGGCTAATTTCCTACACCTCTGAAGCTTTTTATTTTCCATTCGTGCTCTTACTAGCCACTCGCTAATTTATTGTTACTCATTGGTTTTAGAAATCCTTCTATATCAAGGAAGGTTTCAATAGAAACTCTATCGTTCTCATATACGAATCCTCCTTCTTTCCTTTGCTTGAGCTTAGGTTTGAGTTTCCAGCAAAATTCTTTTGGATAAGGTATCTTGTTAGGATCCTCATTGTAAGGTTTAAAAGCAAGCTTGTTGAAAGACATATCATTTTCCAATTCTTGCTACTAAGTTATATAGCAAATTGAGCCTTCTAACTAAAAGCAGACCATTTCTCCATATCTTAACTCAGTACCTTCTTTTGCTTTTGATGTGCATATTTTGAAAAGACATTGATTTGGCAAATTCTGAATATCCTTCTTTTCTATAAGCTTAGCCGTAAGCTTTTCTTCAAGGAAGTTCTTTTCCGGATTAACTTTATACCGAGTTGGATCATTAAGGGAAATTATAGAAGCGCCGTCTACGGACGTTAAATAAATAACGTCGCCGATTTGAATCCTAGGATCCATTTTATAATATTAAGAAAAAAGATGGAATTTATACAGTTCGCTGTTCAATGGCTTCCTTATTTAGCTAGGACTAAAATAATAAAATCCTAAAGGAATAAAGCACATCTTCATAGTTATTTAAGCTTACTATAAAAACTATTACTATTCTAATGCTTTTCTAGATAAAAAGCTTAAGGTTTTAGGAAAAGCCTTAAGAAGTTCTCATCTATGAATACGTTAGAGCTTTCTGACCAAAACTGATAAAAATTAATTTTCATAGCATTTTTATTTATACAGGCATTGCTCCTAGAGCTAAATCACAAAGCTTATTACTATATTAGAGCATTATCCAGCTTATATAAAATAATTTATATTAGGCTAGAATTAATTTGGAGTAAGTTTTTGCATTATAGCAGCATATGAAATAGGAAATGATGGTAGGATATGAATATAGATGAAGGAAAATAAAGGATATAGCAATTAATTTATAATGATACCATTAGCTTTAAATAAACTAATTATTATTCTTAATTTCCTCTAATCTAATATTATGATCTAAGCATATAAATACCTCTTACTCTAGGTCTATATTTAACTGATATTTTCCTTAATTAAGGTAAATTCTAAGAAAATTTGATTAAATGTTCAGACAAGCTTCGCTAAATATTGGATATAAATAAAAATTAAAGGAACTTCTTTAATTTAATTTTCATATGCAGCTTTGCTTAATTCTTAGTTTATAAATAATAGTAACTACTTAGCTTTTACTAAGATGAGTAGCCCATTTAGAATTTAGGGCTTTATTTCTACCTTTCAATTTTACTTATTTATACCCTAAAAAATGCTTCCTTTAGGTTCTCAAGTAACCTAGTTATCTTTATTATTCCCTAGGAATTTAATTCTTAAGCTAATAATATTCCTTAACTATTAATTTAACTTAAATAGAGCTAAAAGAGAATTTCCCTTAATTATTATAGAAGCATCAGATACATCTAAACTTTATTAAGCAGGATTAAATAAACAATTTTTAAATCAGTGAAGCATCATAAAGGTATATCATTTCCTTAGTTTAATTTATATACTTTGCTTAGATATAGAGGGTAGGATATCTATTTATCATATAATCTACCACTTACGAAGCTATTATCAGCTCTCTAGCTTTTTCATTTAAAATGTATTTCCTAAATATTTTCCTGTTTATCTTAAGTTATAATAAATATAAATAGCCTTAGATAAAAATAAGCTAGATATATCATTTACCTGATAAATTATATTATATTAGTGCTATATGAGAAAAGCTTGTTACCTCTTATATGTTTTGAATGAGATGAGTAATGAAAGTACCTGAACTGAGTAAAAGTTAAGCAGGCCTTATTAAATTATATTAACCCTTGATTTATCCAAATGCTCTAATTTATTTTCATTTGCTAAATTAAGCAATTTCATAAAATGCATAATCCAAATCTAAAAGTATTATGATAATTAGATTGCTAAAATTAAGAACTAATAAATCCTTTACTATTTAGTAAATATAAGTAACTGTATTTTAAGTTAGAGTACTATCTACCTGCACTTTGATATAATCTTAGAATTTATTTTTAAGCTTTATTTTTATTAAATCAATACTTTAGTTAGTTGAATGCTTATAGCATAATTAGATTCTTTGGTATGCTTATTTAATTAAAGGATTTGCTTATATATCATTTATTTATTTCTAGTTAACTCTTTCTTTTTAAAGGACTTTATATATACCAAAATAGATCTAAATCATTGAGTAATTAGTCACTGCTATTCAGTTAAAGGACTATTATATTAGCATTTTGCTCAAACTTTTTTTCTATTTTCAAGCAAAAATCTATAGAAAATAGCCTTTATTTAGGTAGATTAAATCCTGGAAATTGCTAGGTTGAATTAAAAATTTAGTTATCTACTTAAAAATTTAATTGATTTAGTTCTATTTATCGATTACTAAGCGTTGGATATATCTTACCATAAATTATTTATGCTTTAAACCTAAAATCTCAAAATTAGTTTTCCTTTTATTTAAAAGACAATCACGTACAGTCATCAAAGCTAACCTTACCTTATTATTAGGAGATTAGCTTTTTATTTTTCTGCCTAGCTTTTAATCTTATTTACCTCATCACCAGAACTAAAAAAGTTAATCAGTTTAGAACAGTTAAATTATAACAAATTATAGAAACCTAAGATTTGATAGGTTTTATATATAGATATGTATATGAACTTTATAAAAGAAATAGCTCTTTAAGTTTAAAGCATATTTGAGGGATATAAAAGGATTATAAATTGATAGGCTTAAGAAAGACTGATTTATATTACAATAAGACAGTTAATCTTAATTATTCACCCTTTCAACTTAAATATTAGCATTGAGTATTCTAATTCATTTTTTACTTATATCACTCCTTTTACTTCTTAATGCTTAACATCTATCTATTTTTAGTTTTTCTTATTTATGTTTAAAGAACTAAAGTGATAAAGTAGGGTCTATTGTTATCCTATAAATAAGGATTTTAGCTTTAATATTTTGTTTAATAGCTATATTCCAAATTAAAAAAAGGAAAAAGGAAAATGCAGGGTATGATATGTAGAGGTAATTAAATGAGGGTTGAAAGAAGAAATAAATTTATAACTGAAAATAAGTTTAGTATTAAGACTAAGATTAGGATACTTTTAAGTATAATGACATAAAAGAGAAAAAGGAAGTTAGTGCATATAAACTAGAAAACATTTGGAAAAATCGCAAAAATTGTACTTAAAAACGCAACAAGAAAAGCAAGGAAAGAATTGAAATTTAGTATACAATGTCTATACATTTAAAAATGATATAAAAGGATTAGTTTCCTAAATTTAAATTATATTAGAAACATAACTAAGCATTAATTATACAAATATAGCATAAATAAAGAAAATATATTCTTTTATTATCTATGCTTGAACTAATTTAGAGAAAAATAGCTCTGGAAAAAATTATCTAATTGGTTTAATAAACCTTCATTGCTATATCTTTCATTCTAAAATTAAATTTTATTCACATTAATTTGGCCAAGCGAATTTAATTATAACCAAAATAAAAATAACATAGATAAGCAAAATTATTAATGAATTAAGCTTATAAATTTAGAAACAGAACAATGTAGAAATAAAGAAATAAGACTTTATATATATAATTGATAGCATTAATAAGAAGCTTGCTTAATTATTTATAAGCATATTAAATAGTTTTTAATATCATCTTAATAAGGATTCAAGGTAGAAGTTATTAAGCTAGATATAATCTAGGAAAAACAAAATTTATTTATTTATCAAATATCTTAGCTTATATTTCTAATATTTAAGTATAGTGGAAAATTTAATATTATGCTTTCAAATAAAATAAAAAATAATTTAGGAAAAATAGGCACGATGGTATAAAATAAGGAAGGCTACTCTGAAAAATTAATTACACTTTGCCAAAATTAAGAAGAAATGAATTAAAGCATTATGTTTATCTATGTGTTATAAAGCTATTTTGGTGCTTTGATCTTAATAAATTATTGCTTTATATTAGTTTATTATCCTATACATTAAAAAAATTATTTTTAATCTACTTGATCTAGATTAATAAGATCATGTGTACTCTCGAAAAAAAGCACATTATACTTAATACTTCTCCAAGATATAAATTTATGATTCGTCTATTTTTAAATTGGAGAGACGAATTTTCTTTGCCATTCTTAATAAATAACTTTCTTTTAGAATGAATTTTAATTTTAAACTATCTATTCATAATATTAATAAGATGAATATATCATTACTAGATAATTAATTTTCCTCTATATTTCTGTGCTATATCTCTTTACTTTACTTACTAAAAACCTTAGACTATTATTAAGAAAATTAAGCTACCAAGCAAGAGAATTTCTAATATAAAGATCTAATGATATACCCCTTATTTAATTTTAAGCTCATTTGGTGCTTATTTCCTTATAACTTTTTATTTATCTTATTCGCTAAAATGAATATTCCAGAAAATATTTCCTAGCAGTTCTTTATATAATTTTGCTAAAGCTAATAAATAAAATGTATTGGAACTATTTATTTAAATATATTAGTTAATTATCATTATGCTGCTATTTTCAATTCTAGCTTTATTAATTATACAGATGCTTCTAACATTTGGGGTTACGTTTTTTTAATTTTGCTGATTTCGCTTCTTATGTATCCAAGAAACTTTTGTTGTAAGTACTAATCTTTATTTTTTAAATAGTGTAATAAATTAGTAAGATTCCTAGCTTAATCATAGAAGGTAGACCGATTATTAAATAAAGCAAATGATATAAATAATTTTCTGAAGTAAATGAATAGTTAGAAACAAACTAATAAGAGAATAATAATTGATAGTGATTTATATTATTTAGGAAATACATTCATAATTATATTCTCATTTAGTTTCTTTATTATACTTAAAATTTCTATCTCTCAGGATTATCTTAGAATAAAAACGCTGTTAAAAAATGTATTAAAGCCTCTCGCTATTAATTAATAAAAAAGATAAAAATAGGAAAGTTTTCAAATTTCTTGTTAAGAGTTTATAAAGAGATCATCTAGTTCATAATAGTGCAAAAGCTTTAATTATGATATTTAGTTTTACTATTGGTTGACGCATTCTTTAACTAAACTATAATATTTTTTTTAACAAGTCTCTTCCTCTTTTTTGGAAGACTTATGAAAAAATTTGCATCACATTTGAGAAAATTTTAATTAGTGATTGCTATATTTTTCGTAATTTTATGACTTATAAATTAAGGAAACAAAATACTTGATGAAGCTAGAAAAATATCGAAACTAAAATATAGGAAAATATTATATTTAGATGGTGAAGCTAAGTATAAATAAGAGATCTGCTTTTATCTCTATGTATTTTTTTGCTTAAATTATAAAAATACCTATATTATTTTTAATTACCTGAACTTATAAAATATAAGTGATAATAGAAATCATATCCTTATGTAATATTCATTTGGTATTATAATTAAATTTAATTAAGCTCAAATCAATACATTTATTCAAAGACTTTGCATTAGATAAAATGGGTACTTGATAAAATAAAAAAATTCTAGGTATCTTTATTCTTTTGCTAGTTAAAATTGATTATCTTTTTGATTTAGAATAGTTAATTAATAAATAGATTTTTGTGTTATATTAGCTATATAAAGATAAGAGGAATAATTGAGTTTAGCATTTGTATTCCTTAGCTTTTATCTATTATGTCATAATCTTAGTATGACTAATTAAAGTTATTTTCTTATTTAGAAATATTTAACTATTAATTTCCTTTTAATTTCATTTTATATCAGCTTTAATTATTATTCTTCATAGTTAAAGGTAAATATCACTGCTTTTTGGAATAGTTGAGTGAATGTTCTATTAATATAGTTATAGATATTTATTTTAATCTTGATAATCATAGCTAAGAATCTTGAATGATATTAGTTTTATAAGCAGTAATAATCTAAATCTATCTTGGTGTTTTTCTATTTAGTTATTAATCCTGCTTGATATTATTTTCTTAAATCATAACTATAGAAATTTACATTTATTTATCATATTCAATCTAGCAGAATCTCAACAGGGTATTATGCAAAAGCTTGTTTATACGATAGATTTAACAATAATATTCTTAGTTTTATATAAAAGCTGTTTGTATGATTTATGATTAACTATAACTGTTCTATTAACCTCTAGAAAGTAAAGTCTTTACTATTAAGCCTTTTTATCTTAATTTATCTTGGCTGTTAAAATCTAAATTTTGGCTACTCTTTTTGCAAAATATCTAAACTAAAGGCACTTTATATACATTTTTTATTTGAAGTAGCTAAAGCACTTTTAATTTATTTTTTGATATATTAAGAGCTAGAAAAATTATTGTACTTATAACAATGATATTTCATTGTTAAATATATAAATCCTTTATACTCTTCAAATATAACAAAAACTAATTAGGTGGTAAGAAATAAATAAAGGATTTCTGTATTAAAAGGATATAAATTAAAAGTTAAATAACTAAACTTTATTTGTTTAAAGTGAAAGGCAAGTTAGCTATTAGATGATAATGCTTATTTAAACTCGATTTTATTTTATTAGTTACTAGATTAATATTTTCACTTTTTTCTTTAGCTTTAAGATTGATTAGTAAAATGAACTATCAGAGACTTGCAATTTTGATATCTATGAACTGTAAAAAATAAGAGAAAATTAGGAGTAATTTTAGCCTTAAAGTTTTATAAGCGAATTCTTTAAATAATTTAGTTTCATCAGTTCTTGATTTAATAAATAATTGGATTATAGAGCATGTAGCGCCTCATTGTTGCGCAGCTCTTTAAATTAAATTAAATTTTCAAAGTTTTTTAAAGTTTTCATTGGAGGTTACAACAGTGCTATTACTCCCTTGGAAATCTGTCTTCTAATAGAGCATCGTCAGAGGATATCCTATCGTCTGGCATCTTTCATCTAGTGTTACTTGATTACTCCATTTCTTTTCTTCATGACTCCTGCCAAGATTCTCACTCAGTTCTTCGCTCTTAGAATATTCCCTTGTACAAGAGAATAAGTTAATCTCAGTTGGAAAATTACCCTTTCCTGTTTAAATTAAATAAATAATAAATTATTTTGACTTAATTCCATATAAAGAGCTGCGCACCATTGAGATGCTACGCACTCTATAATCCAAGTTTTTTTAATAAAATTTTAGAACTAAAAAATATAAAAAAATCTAAAATAAAATTTAAAATTTAGCTTTATCGATAGCTAAATAGAAGTTTGACTAATATTCTATTTATTTTATAATTTTGTTTCTTTCTATATTTCTTTATCAGCTGCATTTATTTTAATCTTATTAAACCTTATATAATTTTTCCTAGATCTCTTTGAATTTGAATATAAATTTGACTTATTTTAAGACAATTTATTGAAATTAAATTACTTAAGCACTTCAAATAAATAAGTATTTTATATATTTATTTCATATAGAAATCCTTTATTTTATACCCTGAACTGCTAAGATAAAATCTATGATTACCCATATTTTAACCTTGTTCAAAATGTTTTAGAAGTGCATCTAATATTTTCAAAATTCTATAGCTTTAATTTTATTCTCGAGCCTCTAAGAAAAACTAAATTTTTTATTATATTATAATTTATGAAAGACACTTGATTGCTAAAAGGCTATCTTAAGCCTAAATTATAATAACTAGAGCAGCTAGATGCATTTATTAGTTGCTATTATAAATAAGTTTAAGTATGATTTCTTAACTTAAAATGTAAAGCTAAAGCTATTATTCTTATCCTGGTTTATATGATATATGATGCTTAATAAATGATATATTTAATTTAATTAAGGACTATTTTGAAGGATGTAGGCAAATGTTTATAAGAAATATCTATAAATTAAAGATTCTAAAGCAATATTAATTTCAAGCTTAACTAATAAAAAGGGTAAAGCTTTCTCTTATTTAATTTAAAAATCAAAAGTCAAAGAGAGTCTTACTTATACAGTTTTAAGCTATATCTTATTATTTATTCTAGCAACTATTATGATTAAGTAAATAAAACTAAATTATTAAACTCTATTATGTGCTTTGCAAATCATATATCATAAGTCTGAAGTCTTTAATATCTTTATTTTTAAGATTTTTGTCCATGATTTAATTAATACGTATTTATACCTATTAATCATAAGTCTAAAAATTATTATTTCGTTCAATAACTCTATAAATATACCTTTCTTAGGCTTCTCTAATTTCTATATAGATAATTTAGCCTTTAAGCAAACAATCTGGTTTTAAAGTATATATAAAACTGCTTAAAGTTATATAACTAACTAGTTATATTAGATATAATTGTATATAACATAAACATAAGAAATACTATTGTAGTGATATATATTCTATCTTTATTTCATAAGATATCAGAATAATTAAGTATGCCGAATCATTTTAGGAATAAGCAATATCTGCTTAAAAGTATTTCCTTCTTTTTTAGGTTGTAAATTATTAATGGATTAATCATTTAAAATTGCCTCTAGACTTATTCTAAACCTATCTGAGTTTTTGCAAAAAGACCAGAAATACATAGAGTTAATATCTTCCTCTTATAAATTCCCTAAGGTATAACCATAAGTCTGATTTGTTCCTTCATATCCTCTCTTCTTCTTTTCTTCTTAGCTTCTCAAATTAGGAAACATTTCTAAGCAGATGTTTTGACAATAAATATTACACTTCTTCCTAAGCTTCTTGATTTCTTTCTTGCATTGATTCTAGCTGTTCAACTTTCATCATCATTAAAATCTACTCTTTAGTTTCCTGTTTGTCTATATTTTTGTTTAGAAGCATATATGCCTCATTCAATTTTACAGCTTATTTCTCTTGTTGCTTTCCAAGATTCCAATTTCTTCTTTGAGTTCTCAAAATTATTCCATTTTTGTTAAGAAGGTTTCATGGGGATAACCATCTTAAATAGCTCTTATAGTTCTTTTAGCAAATTAAACAATTTACATTTTTTATAGTCCAATTGCACTCTAAGATCCTTTAATATCTTGAATATGAGATCTATCAGTTTTTGTTCTTGCTGAGGGTTGAATCTCTTTAGTCTATTTCCTATATATAGTCTCGGAGCATTGAATTTCTTAGAGTTTTTATAAAAATGTTATTTTTTTATATTTTAGTGGTTTCTCAGTCTTCCCCTAATTTTGGCTTTTTTCTTTTAGAGCTTGATCTCATGAATCTCTCTGATTCTTCTTTTTTCTCATATCCTTAGCTCTATGAAGCCCTTCTAGTTTACTTCTTTGGAAAGTAAATATCTTAATTTTAGTTATTTAAAGCTTAAAATATAGTAAATAAAGCTTCTAAATCTAAATTTAATAAGATTAGGTATGACTAAAGTTTGACTAAAGAGATAAATAGTTATACTTATATAGTCTTGATATAGAACTGTAAATATCTCTAAGATTCTAAAATATATCCATACATTAAATGTTAGAATTAATAGATTTAAAAAAGTTTCTTTAAAATAGAGTAATTGATATAACTACTTAGCTTATATTTATTTGCTAAAGTATTATAATTGTTATGTCTATAATTAGAGAAATTGCTAATTAAAATACTTCTAGTTTATTAATTTCTGATTATTACTTTGGATCTTCCTAATTTATTACTATATCAAAGTGATGTTTTATACTTTTTTCTTGTTTACATATGAACTGATTTAGTAACTTATTGGAATTTAGATCCCCTATAATTAAATAAAGCTTAAAGATGAAAAATAAGATTCATTTTTAAGTTTATAAAACTCTTATTATTTACAAAATTAAGGGAAAATAAATCTACTTATAGCATAAAATTAGATTATTTCCATAATTTATTCCTAGGATTTGATTCAAAGATAGCTAACTTAATTTCTAAGCTATCATACCTTTAATTAACTTAAAAATAAATTTAAACTAAATTAATTAATATCTTTAGCATTGAAAAATAAAGTTGAGTATCCTTATATCTTAAATATAAAAATAACTTGTTTAGAAGAATAGAAATATGTGATGCTTATATTTATAATATTTCAATAAATATTAATTTTACCTACATTTTTAGCTTTTAAGCTTTTTCTGTTTTTTTCTTATTTTCGAGACTTTTCTATTTCACTTTCAAATTCAAAGATATGGTAATTTCTGCTATTTACAAGCTAAAGTTAATTTGCCTTTTCTATATAAGTACTTAATATATGTAATATAAACTTAAAACTAGCAAAAAAATGATTTTTTAACTGGAGTTTAAGATATTAATATATCTATTGGTTTTTTGAATCTATATAAATGGTATCAGTGTATTTAACTATTGCATTAAACTAAACTTTTTATTTTAACACTTTAAATAAATTTTTAGCAAGGTGGTTCTATTTTAGCAAGACACTAATTTAAAATTTATCTTTTGAGTTATTTACATTTCATAATATGGTAATAAAAGGCAGATAAAAATTAAAAGTAGAAGGTAAATAAAAGAGACTTCATAAAATGAAATTTAAGATTTGAAAGATTCTTAATAAGAATTAAATTCTACTAACTGTATTTCTTTTGTATGCTAAAGGAATTTATATTTAATCTTAGCATGTCAATTTTAAAACTAAATTTCTTTCAAAAGCCTCCTAAGTTTATAGTAATATAAACTTGAAGAAATGGCTAGTACTAATTGGCTAGTGTAATAAGGTACTAGAGTAATATCGTATTAATAGACTATTTAACTAAGTTTAGATATTGTTAAATCTTACTATTATTAAGATTTAGATAGAAGTAGTTTTAAGAACTCTTATATTCATTAATTACTTTCCTAAGTTATAGAAAAGAGATTATAATTAAATGATTGAAGTGTTAATTTTTCTTGAATTATCTGATTTGGTAGATGTAGAGTTGTAATTGTTATTTAATTTCCCATTAAAAACAGAATTTTGTTTGAATTTAAAAATTAATTGAAATAGAATCTACAGTTTAAAAGAAAAAGATTAAGTATGAAAATGCTAAAGAAAATCAAAATCTTTTTTAAAGCATAATTACAATAAGTTTTAAAGAAATTATCTAAATTACAAAAGATATCCTGCAACATTTTATTAAGCTAACTGAAATTTAAAAATATTTTGTTAAATTAAAGTATTATTTAAGTAATAAAAAGGCGTATATTATTTTATTGATCAGATGATTTACGATGAAAAATTTTTCAATCAGAAAATTATTTAGATATAATAGATTAACTGAACGAGTGCAAATAATATTTAGAGCAACTCTAAAAAATAAAAAAAAGCGAATATAGATAGAACAATTCGCAGAATGTTTGATTTTTAAAAACTTAAACTATTTAGATGAAAATACAAAAAAGGAGATTGTAGAAATCATTAACCCTTAGAATCTGTTAAAAAAATTACAAAGCTTTTTTGATAATTTTATAAAAGAAAATGTAATAGAAAAAGTTCCTGGTGATCTAAATTAGGTATAGAATTTCGAATGATTCCGAAAATATATTTTCTATAAAAATATAAATAATTTAAAATTATATTAAAAGAATTATTACCTATCCTTTTTTACATTATTTCACAGAATTTATTTCTTAGCAAATTAAGCAAGAAATTTTAGTATAATCTTAATCTATTTTAATCCATTAATTTCACTCCCCTTAAACTTTTTCTTTTTAAATAATTTTTAATTTCGTAATCTTTTTTTTGAGTCTAAGATTTTAGGAAAATATCTGATATTAAATAACCAGATTGACAGGTATTTAAGGTTGATGTTTCTTAACAATTTTCCTTTCTTGCTTATCAAAATATTAAAATTATACCCTGTAACTTATAATATAATTTTTAGAGTTATCAATTAGGAAATTTTTATAATAATAGATTGGCTCATTTATTCAAATCTTTAGTCATTTAAAATATAAAGAAGCTTTTGGCGTCATTGAGGTTCTACATGCACTTTAACCAAAATTTTATTGTCAGAAACTTAATTTCTTTTATTGTAAAATCTCAAATTTTTTATATTTAAAAATAAATTAAATGAAAATAATTACCATTTAAGACTCTATTATCGAAAGAAAATGAGTAGAATGTTTAAATTATAATGAGTGAAGATAGCACTCTAAAATTAATGGTATGAGGCATTTTCAGTAAGATACTCATATCTAATAAATTATTTTATAAATTAATTTAGATATAATTTAGTTTGGAATAAAAATAAAACAATTTAGCATTTAATAGAGAAATATTTAGAAACTCATTAAATCATAAAAATCTAATTTTCACTTTTGTGAGTTATCTAAATAAAAAATTTATTTAAACTTATTTTTCCGTTCTAATTACCTTTTTATAAATCACTAAATACACCAAAAAATTAAAATAAGTTTTTTAATAAATTTTGAATAAATATATTAAAAATTAAAAATATAGCTGGGATTTAATTCACCTACATATGCATCTTTAAGAAACAATGAATTGAATATATTTGATAATTCAAAAATTGAAATAATTATTTATAAGTAATAAATAATTATTTTACTATTGTTATACTTGAAAAATAAAATTAGTGTGGAATATTTTATTAAACATGTTTTAAGTTAAATCTTTTGTCTTTTTTAATGTTATTTCTTTATTTAACTTTTAACTATTTTATTTCAGCATAGTTAAGAAGTTGTAACTAAGAGTAATTGCTTGTTGTATGCTTTAAAAAAATTGAAATATTATTAAATTTTAACGAAAAAATTTGGATATATGATTGATCTGGAAAAATTCTAAACCTTCTGGTAGTAATCCTAGCTTAATAAAAAATGAAAGGAAAATTTAACTAAAATAATATTATCTGCCAATAATTTTATAATCATTTATAGCTTTTCTTCATAAAATTTAAAATTTAAAAGATTTTGATCTCAACTTTTTTTTTCAAATATTAAAGATATTTCCCCAGTAGAATAAAATTAGTATATTTACATCATTTTATATTAAATTTTATCTCATTAGATTGATATATGAATAGAGATTTTTAAGACTGAAAAAATTAAGGAAATCACTTATAGGCAAGCATTTGATTTTACGAAGACAAAGATATTATGCAACAGTCATATTAAGATAATCTAAAATTGACTAAGATAATTTATTTTTTAATAGCCTAACTTAAATAACTAATTGGCTTATTTTATTTTCTTTCTTTAGATATTATTTATTAAATATAATTAACTAAAAGTTAAACATTTATTAATTTTTTAAAAGCTTTAACCAGTTCTATCTGATAAAATGTTTACTTTGAATTAAACAAGTTTCTTTTTTATTTTTCTTGTAATGGATTAATTTACTTGTTATCTCACAGTCATTAAGCTTATCTTAAGTCTAGAATATTAATCAAAGTTTAATTATTTTAAAAAAGTATTTTTTATTATAGCAGTCTAAATAATTTTTTTCTATCTTATTAACTCTTAACTTCATGCTATTAATTTATTCCTTTTACACTTATTTGAAGTTGGTTTATTAACTACTAAAGATTCTTATATCAAATAAATAAATCTAAAGATTGATGTAGTTTTTATATATATTGTGAGCATTTCTCCTTTCTTTCATATATATAGATCAAAAAACGATTTTAAATGATATGAAGCTTCTTTATTCAATTAATAGTCTTTTATTTTAAAACTTTGAAGATTTCATTTAGAATATTTATCTTATCAAAAATTAATTTATAGTATGAAGAGAAATAATTTAGATTTTAGATAGCTCCTTAAACTTTATTATTTATATGAAGTTTATTTCAAGATATTCATTTATTTTACACAGTTGGAGTATATAAGCTTTCAAAATGTTATGTAATCCCTTTAAGTTGAGATTTTACTTTTTATTATTTTCCAATTTAGAATATTTTATGTAAAAAGGAATAATTTTATCTGAGACTTACTAATAAAAAACTTAATCTAATTTAAATTACTTGAAACTACTATATATAAGCATTCTAGCATCTAGGAATTAATAAATTAAATTAGAAAGATAATTAACTAAAGTATAGGCACTGCTTATAAATAGATCACTTATAAGTGCTTTACTTTTATTTATATTTCTTTCAAAATTTACGTTTCTAATATAATTTTATTTTTACTAAACTCATTCTCATTTAATCTCCTTTATTTAACCCAACTAGTTAAATCTATGCATTATTAATCTAAAATAGATATTCTAGGGCATGAAGTTTTAAGTTTCGAAATATTAAAAGCTAATTTTTATTGAAGAAAGAGTATAAGCTATTAATAAAGTGTCTTGTCTTTCAATTAAATAAAAAGTCTAAATAAACCTTAAATATACTAAATGTCTTTATACTCTATTAAAAATACATGCTAGCATATATTAGAATTTAAAGACTATTCTTTTTCTATCGAATGCTTTGAAAATTAGATATCGCTATTAATGAAGATTAACTAAAAATGTATTTTTGCTTTTATTAAGTTCAATGTTAGACTTAATAAAACTGATTCCATTCAGCAAATTCTATAAACCTTATAAAAGCTAAAAAGCATATTCGCTCTCATTTTTATAATTTATTTTTGGAGTCTTTTTATTTAAATATTTTTCTAAAAGGAAGCACTTACCTTTATTTAATAAATTTAAAGACATAAAATTAAAAATTAACTAAAATTAGCTCTCTTATCATTTTATTATTTAAAAAAAGGACTTTTAGATATTAAATAAAATAGGGTGGGTTTAAATAATAATTATAATAAGCATCTTTCATACTTTTACACAATCCTTTTGTATTATACATTTATTAAATAGTTTTAAAGAAGCTTATCTTAAATTAAAATTGCTAAAATATACCAACTTCTCATCATTATCATTATTTATTTAATAGGATTCTTAAGACTTAAATTTAAAAGCTTCTAAAATAATAACTATGATATTATTTTAGTGCTAGTATGGCAAACTAAACTGTATAATTTATTCAATTGAACTTATAAAATAAAGACTTTTATTCAATTAGCATTACTTAAAGCTACTTGTATTAAGGCTAGACAATTATCTATTTTATTACCTTATTTTAATTAATTAACCAATAGAAATAAAGCAGATTATCCTGCCAATAATGATTTACTTAATTCTATTTTGAGTATTAGTAACTTAAGCTATTAAGACTAAATTGATTTTAATTGCTATGTAGTTTCTTATTAATGCTTCTCAGTCTTTGGAAACCTAATTTAAAATAGTTTTCATTAGTTATATTAAATATAACGATTTTGTTGTTGAGATAGCAGCAAAATTAAGAAATTTAGATTTTGATATTTTTTGATTATTAATAGATACCGAGAAAGTAGTGTCAAATCCAGAAACTAACTACTCTATTGCTGCTGAAAATTTATATCATGAAAAAAAATAGGAAATGGAGGGTTTGGAAAAGTTTAAGTAGGTAAATGAAATTTATCCACTGATGTTGCAATTAAAAATTTTGTTGTTGATTAAGAAAATTAGCAAAATGAAGGATTTGAGAAAGAGGTTTAAGTCATGCTAAAGATGAATCATGCTAATGTTGTTAATCTTTATGGGTATTGTCTTGATCCTTTATACTTAGTTATGGAACTCTTACCTTCTTCTCTTCATAGCTCCTTACATAGCTCAAAAGAATTCCCTTGGGACTTGAGGATCTAAATTAGTATTGACATAATTTCAGGCGTAAAGTATATTCATGGTATGGGAATACTTCATAGAGATTTAAAGAGTCCAAATATCCTTCTTGATTCAGAAATGAAAGCTAAAATTAGCGACTTCGTACTTTCTTATTGAAAAGATAGTTTCAAATAAGTGAGCTCTCCAAGATGAATGGCTCCTGAACTATTATAAGAAAAGCCGGAATTTAGTTATTAATCCGATATTTATGCTTTAGGAGTTACTTTAAGAGAAATAGCATCAAGAGAAAGACCTTTTGCAGACGTTATTCTAACATAGGATCTTATATAGGCAATTAAAAGTGGAAAAGGGTCATATTATCCATAAGATAGCTCTATTTAATTTTTTTCTTTAATACAAAAATGTTGAGAATAAAAGCCAAACTAAAGAATTCGTTTGGAGGTTCTTAAATTAAAGGTCATAGATGTAAAAAATTAGCTAATATAGCAATCTCAGATTGAGGAAGAAAACAAATAGTTGACTAATTAAGAAAGAACTGCAATACTGCCCCAAAAAATAAAGCATATTTCTACTATAATATTAGATACTTCAACTAAAAAGGAATTCAATCTGGAGAAAAACTTATTCTCTCTTACAGAAACTTAGAAGCCTCTACAGACTTTAATGATACTTAAGTAGAATAAATAAGTAATTAATGTCTAATTATTTCAGGAGGCAATCAAGAGCATTAAGATTTATTTACGATTTTAAAAGAAGACTAAATTTAGGAGTTTCGGATGCTGAATAGAAGATTTTTACACAGGACATTCATGATTATTAAAGCAAAGAATACATAATAGGAGGTAGTCTCTAAGATAGATGTGAAGTTTTTGACTTAGTAAAAATAATTTTCAAAATCTTGCAAATATTCCTTAGATTACTAGATAGTTTGGAGCATTTTATTGCGACGATATGGTTTATACGACTGGAGGTTTTTTTAACTTTAATTTACTACAAGATATACAACTTTACAATACTTTACTAAACGAATGAAAATTTCATTCTTTATAGCTACCTGAAGGACCGAATACATCTGCTGGATTTTTAAAAAGTTTTTTAGCATCCATCATTTATTACAATGGAAGTCAAAATTTTAATAAGAACACATTGAAGTTCGATTTTAAGTCTATAGCAATACACGGAGATCAGTTTCCAACGAAACGAAATGCCTCCGCTTAACCTGTAATAAATAATTCACTAGCTTACTAATATAATTTTTAAGCTCATCTTTATGTATACAAATTTGAAATCGCAAAATGGAGAAAACTAGAGATTAATTGAATATACTAAAGACCTAATTAGTAGTTAAAAATATATCCTTCCTTTTCTTTTATTATCCTTTTATTTAAAATTAGAAAATTCATTTTAAATGTTTTTATTAAATGAATCTAGTTAAATATTGCTTTAAATTAAGATTTATTATATATATTTTTTAAAACCGCCATAGTTGTTCGAAGGTGAACAACAAGGTCATCTTCGTTAGAGGTTGGGGAAGTTAAGTACCCATAATCGACTTTATGTCTTCCTCTGCTTTGGTTTGGCCTCGAGACATAAGATTCTTAGAACTTCAACACTGGCTTGACTTGGTTTCGTTTATTTTTAATTCTGGAACAAAAAATAAATAATATTGTGAGTTTCATCAGAAGTGGGGAATTTAAGTACCCATAATTGACACATCTCGTCCTCTGCTTTGGTGATGCAATGAGACGCAACCCTCCCATGCCCTTGAACCTCCAGCAATTATTAAATATTACGAGTATTCTAAAATTATATCAGTATTGAACATTTTTATCAGTACTGAATAATTATACCAGTATTGAACAAGGTTTATCAGTATCTGATAATTTTATCAGTAATAAACATTCTTGTCAGTATGAAACATTTATTTTTAAAGAGCTGCGCACCAACGAGAGTGCTACGCGCTCTATAATCAAATTTATTTATTATATAAATAAAAAATAAAAGTTTAAAAATAGCTTAACAATTTTATAAATTAATTTAAAAAAATTCAATAATAGCTACGATTTTCAAGCTTTAATTTAGAAAACTAAGAAGAAAAATGGTGAAAAAATGTAAAAAATGCAATAGCAGCAAGATGAATCAATTTCTCCGTCCGAAGGTAAAGTTATGATCGGAATTTTTGAGATGAGAGAATACTGATTAAGAGCTCTAAAGTCAGCGAAATAAATGGAAAAAAAATCTAGAAGTATGAAGAAACAAATTTACAATTAAGGAGAAAAAATAAGAAAATTAAAAAAAGCATTGATGATTAAAATAATGAATCATTAATACTATTTCGATAGCTAATATAAAATAGCTTAGTAACACAATAATAACTATATTAATAATCATAATCAATTTTTAGTCAAGAATATACATGATTATAGAAAGTGAAAAAAGTTAAGGTAATTGAATAAGAAATTAAGTAAGATGAAAAAATTGACTTAAATCTACAAAAGAGAGTAAAATAACCTTAAAAGGGATTTTAAGAAAAGATAAAGGAAAAATAGATTAAAAACTGTAAATATTTCAATGTAAATTACAACTTATTACTATACTGCTGAGCTTGAACAAAGTCATAAATAAGAGAGCAGAAAAGAATATGAAAGATGCTAACTTATTAATGAGCAATTAGTAATGGAGCTTATAAATTAAAAATTATTAAATAACTAATTAAAATTCTCAGTGGAAATTTTCCACATAAAAAGAAGGTCAATGTATTAATATTCTTAAACAAAATAGTAGAAGATAACTGCTTGAAACCTAAGGGGAAGTAAACATTTTAATTTTTTAGTATATTAATATATTAATATAATTATTTATAATTTTAATTAACTTATAACTTAAAAAGAAATAAGAACTCTTTCTATAGCTCGATTAAATGAAAATGACAATCTAAGGGTATCAAGAAACAATTTATAATAAAGGAAAAAAATAAGAGAATTAATGAATTTTATAGAAAATCAAAATAATGAATTGCTTATAATTAGAAGTTAATTAATCTAGAACAATTTAGTCACGAAATATCAATTATACTAGCAATCTTAAACGAATCTTAAACAAAACCAAAAAATGATTATAGAAAAAGATTGTACTTGAACAAATTCTCAAGGAAGACAGAACAATGAAAAGGTCGATTTGAATTTAAGGAAAATAATTGATTAACTAGAAAAAAAAAGTATTTATGAAAAAAAATTAGAAAATATAAACCAAGCAATGTTGATTTTGCAAGTCAAATCGTCATTTGCTAAAATATTGTGTTGGTTAGAAATAAATATAAATAAAAGAACAAATAAGAACGTGAAAGACCCTTAATAGATTACGAATTACTGAAACCGGAGTAAAAAAATGAAAATTATTTGCTAGAAACTCGAAAGATTTTTAATGGTTATCTCCACGTAAAAAACTTGGTCATGGTATCCATCCACGTTAAAAAAATGACAACAAGAAACTGATCGAGATTCCAGAGATTGCAAGATTTTTAAACTTTAATTTCATTATTATTATTAACTTATAACTTAAAATTTCCATTTTTTTAATTAAGTTTATCCTATATTTTCATTCATAAAAATAAAAATAATTTAAAATATGCTTAAAAATGACTAAATATTTGATATAATTGATTAAATGCTTTAAATTTGTTATAAAGCATTTGATGACATTAGTTGATATACAAATTGCTATACTCTCTATATGATAAATTTTATGTATTATTTTCTAATTTTTTCTGCAATTTCTAAAACATAATATAATGAATATTCAATAACTTTAAATACTATTCTTTGACAAATAAAATAACACCTAAGAAATAATATACCTCTATTAACGAAAATTTAGAATGTAAGAATAAATACTTAATTTAATCGACTAATCATCTTAATAAGACTAAGAACAATAATCTTAGGTATCCTTTGCATAATCAGTGCAGCAAAGAATATCAAATATATAGTAAGAGCTAAAACAGCATAGAATTAGAGTAGAAAAATTAGAAAAAATGCTAGATCATTTGATTTAATAACTAAATCTATAATTTCCAGCCATACAAGAAACTCTTGATAAGCTTTAAGAGTCAATAGTAGCTAAATTTGAAGATATTGACAAATAATTCGATGAAGATTCAATTATTTGAATTCTAATTCTCTAGATTCTAATATGAAATTAAAGAACTTTAAGTAAAGTAAGAATAATAATAGCTAGCAGTTTAAAAATCTCAAGATTAGTAATAAAGCATTCCAATGGAAATAGAATATTAATAATAATAATAAGAGATAAATAAGATAAATTATTATTGTAGAAAGATCAGGTGCTATATATGTCAGAAAAATCACTGCTGAAGTTAGTGCTGAAAGAGAAATGAAGTTGAAAGAATTAATAAGAAATAAATATTAGATGAACTTTCCTACATTTGACCAACGAGAACCGGATAAATATAAAGAAAAAATTTTTACAATTCAAGTCTTCAAGAATAAAATAACACGTGAAATAGAAACTTGAAGATTTTGCATGTAATTTTAAAATATTTTTTATTGCAAAATTAAAATTATTAAAAATCAATAAAAGAGAAATCAATCTTTAATATTACACTAGTAGTTTTTTCTGCTTTTTTGCTAAGACAAGCATCAAATTTAGAAAGATAGAAGTATCTGATTCTTTGCTTTTTAAATTAGTTGCTTATTTATGGAAATTATATAATTAAGTTTTAATTCTTCCATTAGTTATATTTTGATCTAAAGTAAGATATATTTTTAGCAAAGCAATTTTACTTAAATTTGAATTTTTAATTTAATATCTTTTACAAATATACACTAAAATTTGATTTTGCATATTTATTAAATGTGATTATTTAAATTATATCTAATTTGAGAAAATATTTAAATTTAGCTTAATAAGCTAAATTTATCTAATAATTCATATTCGTTAAGTTTAATAAAGAATAAACTAAAAAAATTTAAAGAAATAACACCTTATCTATACTAATTAGGAAAAAGTAAATAAACTTAATATTTCAAAATTTGTTCGTAAAAATAGATTTTATTTATAATAAAAGACTGATCTATATTCATTTAAAAATATTTTATCAAATAATCACATTATTTTTTACAGCTTCAAGATATCCATTTGTTTCCATAAAAAGCATTTTTATAATACTATTGGAAATAAACAATAGTGATTATTTTAAGATTTACATTTCTCTATATTTAAAGTTACTATTTTGCCTATTTATAACTAAACTTATTATATCAATAAATTTTATTTTCTAAATTTATTCCTTTTTGTGATAACTTTAATTTAAGGTTTAAGTTTGTTATCACCTTTACAAATTTATTATTATGAGTAAGCAAATATTTTACTCTGATAAAGCTAAATTTTTAATAAGTAAAGTAGATTAAAATAATTTGATTGGATTAATGTTTTAATAGACTTTAATTTAAATATATTTATTCGATCCAGATTTAAGAATTATTAATAGCTTAATTTTAATTATTTTTTTATAAAAGCATGCAAATCAATTATTAGGTTAAAATAGCTAGTTACAATTATTTATAATATTTAGCATTTAATAAACATTTATTTTAATTATAATTAAGAAATTTTTATGCTGATAGAAAATAACTTAAATAAGTAAAGAAATTCCAAGAATCATAGAAATCATAGTAGAATCAAATTTCGACTATTAATTATAACCACTTTAGTATAGGGTAATCTTGATAGTAAATAAAAAGTCCTCAAATAGTAGGCTTTATACATTATAAAAAATCCTCTATTTTATATGAACAAATACTACAATTATACCAAAAATTGCTTTAGCAAATTTAAGATATTGGTAAATATTAATGCATTAATGGATATTAAGTTATATAATTTTCAAGGATAAAGCACTTCAAACTAAAAAATGTCTCTTTTAATAAAGAAAATTGACAAAATATAATAAAAAGTTAAAAGTAGGTATTAAAGTGATATAAAACCTTTAAGAATATCGCATCGGAAGTAAAATTGTAAAATGAGTTTGTTGAAAAGTAGATGTAAAATGGCTTTTTAGAAAAACCTAACTTTAATTTACGTTAAATTTAAATGAATTTTAAAAGGTTAAAAGTTAAAGGAAATAAAGAGTGAATTGAATAAAAAAAACGAAATAAAAATATAAGAAATCGCAAAAAATTGAGATTTTTATTTTAACTTACTAAATACTGATGTTTGGAATGAAAAAAGTTTCATATGTTAGATAGATCCTTCTTAGATAAAAAAAGTAATTTCAAAATGCATTTTACTCAATAATTTATGGACTAACGAAAAGTTTATTGGAATAGCCGACAGAGTTTTTGGATATCTTACAACATCAAAAATTATTCATGAGTAACTTTTAGAAAACAAGCTGTGGAAATAGCAATAATTTTAGACCTTTAACGAATTTTTGAAATAAATTTTTTAAAATAAAGCTTATAAAGATATTTCAAATTTAAATTTGACTAAAAGCGGAGTCACTATTTTTTACTAAGTTAAAAATACAATAGTAGAATAATAGAAATTTCTAAAAACAAATTAAAAATTAAAAAGAGAACTGTGAGTTACATGCTTTAATATTTTAAAGATTTGTTTGATCATAAATATATAGAGAGAGAATTAAAAAATTATATAAAACAATTATTAATTAAAAGATAAGTTTGATTAATTTAAAACCTTTAGAACTTTAAGCTTGATGCTAATTGCATGTTAGCAAAGAAAGAACATATGAATTTTAAGGTAAACTTTTTAAGCACTTGAATCTAAGCAAGACCTCATATGGGTCATCAATTATTTACAGAATTTTTAAAAAGGAAAAATAATATGTTTTAAAGACGACATAACCGAATAGCAAAAGAAATCTAAAGTAGATTGGAAATTATTAATAATTCTGAAAAGGCAACTATTTAAATAGATAAAGGAAATTAAAATTAAGAAGATAAGATAGAAGAAAAAATATTATAAAATTTTAACGGAATAAAAAAAGATGAAAAACTAAAACAAAATTTATGAACTTCATAGAAAAAAACAAGTTGAGAATAATTTTTATAAGCATCAGATTTATTAGATTAATAGAATAAGATTTTGATGAAGAAGATAAAAAATTTTGAGCTGCTGTGGAACTTTGTTATCATACTAGGGACTAAGATAAACTACTTTTTTTTTCACTTTTAATAGAAATCTTTTCATTCTTTTCTTGTTAAACTTCTATTATTTTATAACTTTCAATTATATTAAGATTAAATAAATAAATAAATAAATAAATAAGAAACAAACTCTAAAGATTATTCTTAAGACCCAGATCTCTTTATTCAATTAAATTTATAGATTGTAGAAAATTTGATATACAAAAAAAAGAACATAAACGACCAACTGGAATAAATCTTAAAAAACATTTTACAATACTAAAAAAAGTAAAGTCAAAAATAAATTTTTTCCAAGTTAATTTTTAAAATCAAAAAAATCAGCAAAATTAAAGACGATTTTGAAATTCAATAAGTAATATAATAGAAAATAAGCAAAAATTTTAATTTGTATGAATAAAATTTGTAGTTACAATCAGATGAATATCTTTAAAAATAAATTATCTATTTAATTTAAAATTCAAAAATTTTGAAATAAATATGAAAACTTTTTCATGTAAAATTTATTTTATTTATCAAAGTTATCACTTCAAGTATAATATACACTTGATTTGCTACATAACCAAGGGTTTTAAAATTAAATCAAATATATTGATTACTACCCTTTAATTTTATTTTTATAAGGAAGAATTTAATTAAAAAAAAGTTTTTATTAGGATTTTTTTTTAATTTAAACAAAATTTTAAGCATTTGAGACAAATAATGTTTTTTAATAAAAGCTTAATAACTTTTGCTAGTAAATATAAATTTTATTTATATATAAATAATTTCTACTTAAGCTCAATTTTAAGATAGAATAGTTATTTTCGAAAATTAAAATTGTAATGTAATTAAATTAGAAATATAATATTTTTTTCAAATGTAAATTAAATTTTTTAAAATAATTACAAACTTATTTCTTTTAGCTTTTTTTCAGAATTTAATTTGATGGTTTCTATAATTTTCTTTTTAAATTTCGCATTATTATTTTACTATTTATGTTAATTTTTTTAAATTTATGCAATTTTATGAAATATATTGAGATTTTTCATAAATTAATACTACTACTTATGTCATTTCTTCGAAATTTACCTTTTTAATTTTATGGCGATCATTTATTTTAAAATAAAAATTATTTTAACCGTTAATCTAAGAGTAGTCCTGCTCTAAAGTTTCACCTTCATGATAAACTGTTGCTTTCAGTTTGTATATATTTTGTTAAATCGATACTTAACTTTAATCTCATTATATTAAGTTTGTTAAATCAAGAAATTAATTATATTATAAATTTGGTTTTAAATTTTTTATTAATTTTACTCTATTAATTTTGTTCTATAAATAGCTATTATAATATATACTACTTATTATAATTTTGTTGTTTGACCTTATTAGTTTATTAGTTATGCTTTAAATTATCACATTTTCAATTTTAATCACTCTTCAAATCCTAAGTTTATTATTCAAAATCGATTTAATTTTTTAAAGTTACTTTATGTATATTCTTTTCGCAAATATACTCTATTGTTGGTAAATGTAAAAAATAAGAAGAATATATAATATTTTAGCTTTAGTTACTTATTAAATAGTATTTAAAGTAATGCAAATCAATCATAGGACTATTCATTTCTTTTTTATAATTTTCTCAATCTTAATTATATTAATTAATATTTCTAGCATTTACTAAATATTTTAATTTTTTTAAAATAAGTTTATCGTCTCTTCAAAAGACAAACTTAATTATTTAAAGATAAAAAAATTGCTTCTTATTAATCTTATTATTATTCTTGAATGCTTAGCAATTATCACATATTCATTATTTTAACTAAGAATCACTACTTTACATTTTCTAATTTAAAGCATTCTACATATAAAATTTCTGACTAATTTATATTTTAATATTCTAAGAATCAGCTTTAAATTTATCTAATTTGTATAAAATTTCGATAATCGAATTTAATCAACATCAAGAATATGGATTATAAAATCTTATAAATTAATTTTCTGGGCTTTCTAGTTACTAATATTAATGTTTTTTTATTTATTTCTTTATTTTAATATATTATTTTGAATGATTTTCATAATTTTTATTATCATCTTAACATTCTTTTTTATTTATATTTTTATCATTTTAAATATTTGTTATTTTAAATACATTATTCTTATACGGTTTCAGATAATATACTCAAATTTTAGGATTATTTTTTAAGAAACTTTATCTTAATTTTTATTGGCTTTAGTTAAAGTCTTTAAAAAGTCTTTGTGATCTTCTTTTCTTTTATTTCTTTTTTTTAATATTTTCTAAATTTATTAGTTCATTTTTTAACTCATTTTTGATTAAAATGCAAGCATCTTCATTTTGTTAATGTAGTTTTTTCATATTAACTTACCTATTTTACTGATTGATCATTAGACTATGTATTCCATAATTATAGAAAAAATGACAATTTTGAAAGTTTTAATATTCTTAAATTTTTAATTATTTAATTATTTCTATAAAGTTATTTTTTAATTTCACATATTTATTTCTTAATTAATTTAAATTCTCTAATCAAAGTTTTTCGTATTTTTTATGTTTAAAAGTCTTTTAAACGTAAATTCTGTAAAAGCTTTTAGCCTGTACTGTATTTCCAATATCAATAAAACTTTTCAATGGTAGTTCCTTAAAATTTATGAATAGTTTATGCATAATATTAAAGGAAATTATTTTCTATACTCCTAAATGTCATCGAGTGTAAAGCTATGTTTTACAGAAAATATGTAATACAAAATTATTACATTTTTTCTTTTTTAAATTTAGTTAATTATTTTAGTTGCCTTTCAATTAATAGACATTAATTAATGTTAAAACTAATCTTTATCCCATCAAAAATATCTCTTCTGAAACCTGTGGCTCTATTTATTAATCCAGATTTAGTAATTAAATTTTCAGTTAACATAATTCAACCATTTAAGATAAATATTTTTTCAAGTCCTTATATTTTAATAATTCGTTTAAATTATAGCTTTATCTTCGATACAAGGCTTATTTAAACTTTATAAAATGTTTAAATTATTAGATTATGTTTTCTTTCTAAAAAAACAAAGTTTAATTTTAAAATCTAAGTATTTGCTAAAAACTTATAAATAGTTATATAATTCTTTATCCATTTCTTGTTAAGATTTGTTATAAAAATTTAATTATCGCAGTTATTATTCTAGAAATACTACAGTATTTTAAATTAATCCTTCTATGTCTTTTTGCTTGTTTAATTTTATTGAGAATATTTACTTACCTTTAACTGTAACTGAGCAAAAACTCATACAAAAATTATATTAAAGCCTCAATATTTCATTTATTTATTATAGTCTTTTTTCAATTTAAAATCATTATTACTGAGCTTGATTATTTCATCTATACTTATTCAGTTTATATTTTATAATTAATTTTATTTTTGTTAATTACTTTTTATGTTAAATCTTTAAATTTACAAGTTAGATTAAGTAAAGAATATACAGTAACTCCGTCAATTGCTTTTGAAGCTTCACCAGTTGTTGCCCATTAGTTCATTAAAAGTTATTCTAATTATTTAATTAAAAAATATTTTCCAGTACCAGCAGATAATAATAGTTTACATTATATGCATTTTTAAATATATTATGAGTTTTTAACTTTCTGATATTTTATTATATCTTCTACTTTAAATTAAGTTAATTTTTATTATTTATTTTTCTATTTTTAAATTCAATTTTTTAAACATTTTTTCGTAATCATATTATGTTTTTACTCATTTATTTATTTTAATAGTTTCAAATCAAAATGTTAATATTATGTTTAAATAGATATGGATAATTTAACTTAAATTTTTAAAACTACTTACTATTTAGCTTCATATATTTTTTATTCTTTAGTTAAATTATTATTTTCATATAAACTTGTAGTTTTCAAGCTAACAGATATCTTTAAGCTATTCAACTTTTAGTATGTTAATCATTATTATTTTCTTAAATATATGACATAGGTAACACTATTATTTTATCTACCTTTTTTTCTTTATACTAATTTTTATTTAAAAGTTTGAGCTAAACTCGTAACATGTAATCTGTTCTAAACTTGTAAATTTTTAAGAATATTAAGTTGGTATATATTACATTCTTTAAGCATAATATAATTGTTTTATTTAAAGAATTACTATCAATTTAATTATAATAATTTGCAGTTTAATTATTGTTAAATCTCAAGTATTTTCTTAATTTTTTTTAATTAATTTATTTTGTATTTTCTCAATTTAATTTAATTATTTAGTGAGAACATCCAGTTCTTTTATCTAAATTTCGCATTATTTCTGGAATAATATAATCTTTTTACTCACTCTAGTTAATTACAAGTGTTAACTAAATATTAGTAAATAACTATTGTCATGCTTCTTTTTCTTTATTAAACTTAAATAAATATTATTCTATTTAATTTTCTTATAAAATTAATTAAGCAATTAGTTCTTCAAAATTACAGTAAAGGTAATATATTTTTTAATTAGTTTTTGCTAAAAAATATATATTATATTTGCTACTATTGTTTTATTTGTATTTATTAATAATTAAGTTTTTTTATTATTTTAGAATGGAACTCTTCATTTTTATTTTTCTTCTTAATAAACGTTTATCATTGCATTTATGTTTCACAAATTATAAAATATCAAATAAATCTCTATTTTAAGCTTTATTAAATTGATCTATAGATTTATTTTTTACTACTTTACTGATTTTTGTTTTAATTGGTACTTCAGAATAAAATATAATGTTTATAGCTTTAATTTAGCTATCCACCTTTTATTTATTAATTCTTTTAAATCATTAATATGTTCGTTTTCTTCTTTACTCAAATGTTTTTATTTATTTCGAATTATTCTAAACTAATTTTCCTTAAATAACATATTTAGTCTATCTAAGCTTAATTTTATTAATAAATTAATATGTTCTGCCATTCTATTCTTCAAATTTAAATCAATCTATTTCAAACCATTAAGGTGTTTAAAATTAATTATACTAAAATATCAAAATAACTACTAAATGCGGATTATTTAATTCAAATCTTTATTTTTGTAATTCTTATTAAATTTTATTTAAACTACAAATATTTTCAAATCCAAATGCATCATTTAGCATATGTCAATGTAATCAATCAAGTTGCAGTTCCTTTTACAATAGTTCCATATTTTTACCAGAAATTTTTACTTCCTAAAATTTTATTTTTATAACTTTCATTAGAATATTTTTGAAAATCTTATTTTAATAATTACTTAAGTTATTCCAATGTAAAATTTCATTATTATGTTTTAACATATAAGCTCAAATGCTTTTCGATCAGTTATGTTTAAAATTAAAAACAAATTACAAAAATCTATAATTTTAGCTAATTTAATCCTAATACTATTTTTATTATTTCAAAATCAAATTATTAAATGCCTCCAAATAATCAATTAATCTATTTTAACTAATCAGGTTAATCCTTATGGAAAAGGAAATAATATTGTTGCTATATTTTATATTGAAAAGATTTCTTATTAATTTTTAAAATTTAATTGTTCAGATAAAAACTTTATCTTTTATAAATTTTTAAATCTAACTTAATTAATAATCGTTGCTTTAACTGCAATAAATCAAAATTTATACCTATTCTTTATGAGTTTATTATTTTATAATGGTATGCACTAAATTTTAATAAATTTTATTATTTATTTCTTTAAAATAAATAAATAATAAATAAATAAAAATGATTATAGAGCGCGTAGTACCTCATTGGCGCGCAGCTCTTTCAATATTAATATTTAATATTAAGAAAATGTTCTCATGTTTCTAGTTAAAATTCTAGATTCTCGAAGAGTCATGTCAGATTCTCCAAATGGGGTATCTTCTTATTAAAAATTATTCTTAAATCTTGAGTCAAATGCTTCAGTCTTCTTGAATAAGGTCCAAATAAGAATTAGTTATTAAGTCGGTAATTAGAAGGCCCGTCAGTCAAACTTTCATACTGCTATAGAGAACCCTCGGGATAAGTTAGGTATATCTCAACGGAGCTTATCTACCCTTCCCCATGGTGGCATCTAGTTCGAGATTGCTCGCAATGCAGTATATACTGCACCAGATTACCTACTAGTTTGGCTGACGCGGCCGACATCCATTTTATATATAAAATTTTATAAGCTTTAGTTATTATTTTTATTCTTAAATTTTCTCAATTTTTACTTTTATTTAGTTAATATTTTAAACTGATTCATTTCTTTTATCTATATTTATTTTTTATTTCAATTAACTATATTTAGCCTTTTAATTTCAATAAAATTCTAAATCTATTTAATTTTTTTGAATGTTTAATATTTTAATTTTTTCTTTTTGCTCTTAAAAATTTTAATATTTATTTATTAATTATTAAATTCTGCCATAATCTTATTATTCGTTCAAAAAAAATGTATTAATCTAATAATTACTAACTATTAAATTTTAAAAAGTTTATAAAGTTCTAGTTAAAAACGCAATTTTAAAATTATTTTTATTCATTAATAGCTAGATTATTCTAATTTTTATCAACTGATATCTATTTTATAAGCTTATTAATCTTTTCCTGCAATAATTTATAAATTTCTATTTCATCTAAATTACGTGGCAAGATTTTTGATTAGGTAAATAAATCTTCATTAATTGTTAAAATTTGCCTATTATTTTATTAGATTAAATATATTAAAAAATTATTTGCATTACGAACCGCTTCAAGCAATTAATAATTACTCTATTTAATTTAAATCTTCTAATTCTAAAATAATTTCATTTGGTATCATGTTATTTTATTTTCCAAAGTTAAAAAAGAAGATTATGGTAAATTAAAATTCGAACATTTTTAGTTAAGAACTAAATTTTAAAATTTATAATAGCTTTAATTTTTACTGAAAAAAGAGAAAATTAACAGAGCTTCTTCTTATATTTTATAGTTGATGCTTCTTATATGGATTAATATCTTATTGATTAAATATTTCTGAGGGGTGTATTGGAAAAGCGCAACTCTTGTCTCTAACTTAATATTATTTCCTTATTCTAATCTTGTATCGTTTTTATTGAGGCGCTCATCTGTTTCAACTCTTTCTACTGATACTTCCAGAGAGTGTCAAGCTCTCTTGAGTCCTGTTACTCAATTAAATCCATTAGCTTCGTATTTTCCCTCTTGAGCTTCTTAACCTCTTTCTATAGGTTTATGACTACCTTGATTAGTTGTTCTATGCTCAACTACCCGGATGGATAGACTTCCTACACCTCCTAATGTAGAGCCGACTTAGGCTGCTTCCTTGGCTTTTCCTGCGTTGACGGAGTGAGTTCATGGCTTGTCCTAGCAATTGGATATTCTTCCCTGGGTAAGGAAGATTAATATTACTTCACCGGAGTTTAGTCTTATTAAGAAGAAGATTAGGGTTAAGTGTAAGACGACTGATTAAGAGTGGCTTCTGGTTCCCTCTCCTATTTCTTGGAGGTGGTGTAGAAACCTTTCTTTAAGCCTTCCATTTTATTTGTCCTAATTTGTATTAAATACAATTACTTAAGCTTTTAAATTTATCTGATTCACTCTTAGATAAAATAAATACCAGCAAATTAAAAAAAGATCTACTTTGAAGAAATTTTATTATCCTCTTTAGCTTTTTATAACTTTTTCTCTTAAAAATTTCAAAGTCTTTAATTTGCTAGACTAGTTAATTGTAAGAATTTTAATTAAATAAATCTAGAAAAGTTGCTATAAAACTCACTCTATTTGGAAGCAATAAATCTAGAAAATTTGGATTAATTATAGAAAGAAGATTACAAGATAATAGGAATTTATTGCTAAAACTTAAAAAAATAATATTATAATCAAATAATTAGGATTTGGATGAAGAATTATAAATAATATTCTAAAAAAACAGAAAATGCACTCAAATATAACTTAAAATAAAATAAACTAAAAAAGAAACTTTGGTGGTTATTAGAGAAAGCTCCCAATTTTTATAAAGCTTTCATTTATCTGATTGCATTGTTAATAGTTAAAATTTAATACAAGAAATTACTCAAATATTGTAATTAAATAGACTAAGTCTTGATAACTGCAATTTATTAATACTGATGTGATTGAGATAATAAAAGTATAGCAAAGATTAGAATTTTTAAGCTTATAAAGAAATGAAAACATTACATAAGAAGTTTTCTCCTTTAAGACGAATGTAATTAAGACTTTACAATTTATAAGATCTTAAGAAATTAGAACTATAAGGTTGCAAATAAATAATGAATAATCAATTAGGAGCTTGAAGTAAAAATAAAACAAAATTAAATTAAATTATTATGATAGCTATAAACATTAAGAACGAGATGAAATAGATTTTGAGTTATGATACTTTTTAGAATGTTAACTTAAATAAACTACTTTTTATTTTATTTTTGCAAATTTATAAATTCACCTTTCTTAAAATTAATTTCCTTTATTTTTTTAACTTCCAATTCATATTTGAATTATAATTTTCAGCATAATTATTAAATATTTAAAAAGTTGATAAATAAAAATGTTTTGAAAATGTATAAAGTAAGATAATTTAAATTTTAGAAGGATAAAAATTAATTTCTTTAACTTACGATAATTAAATAATATTTTTGCTTATTGTTGCTCTATTAATTAAGATAGAAATAATAATAGGATAAATTAAGTTTAGAAATTATAGATAATTTCACCTCTTCATGCTGGACATCAGATTGCTTTGGTATTAAAAATAAATTTTTATAAGTATCTACTCCTCTCTCCTCCCTTTGCTCTTTTCATTTTCAATTCCATCTTTATTTCTAATCAAATTTTCTCTTGTAGATGTATCCTATTTAATTTAAGCTCTATTAACTAAGATTTTATTATATTTTGTAATTCTATTTGTAATGTTAATAAATTTAGACTTATATGACTCTATTAAATATTACGTAATAAGGATACTTAATATATTTTCATCAACCACTTGTTGTAAATAGACTCCTTACAGAATCTGTCTAAAATTTGCCTTTTTTAAGAATAGTAATAGAATAATAATTAATTAACTTGATTTCACATATATTTGGTTCATCACGAATTAAAAATTTATTGCTAAATAAAATAATTAACTCCAAATTTGCTTTGATCATCTCTGTCATAAGTCTTGATAATTTATGATTTGTTCTTTCTAATAGTTTCCGATAGGTAGAGTCCCGATAATTACTTATTGAATTCATAAACTGCATATTAAATAAATGGAGATTCTTTGTTTAGTTTGAGTATTTTTTCATTCAAATTTTTCCTTCTTAATTACAATAAAATATGAATATATTTGCCTATTAATTTTCTTTGATTCTCTTTTCTTTTAGTCAAAATTGGAAACAGTTTCGCTCTTTATGTCCTGACCATTTGAATATCAACATCTAGTTATTTTCCGATTGGTAATATAATTTATCATAGGTTGTTGTTCCACATCCATGCATCATTCATTGATATCTTTTAGAGGAATATGCTTTCCATCAGCTCTACGAATTTCTTGAATTTTGTTTTTAATTAATCTATTCTAATATTCACTGCAAACTTATTTTCAGTTTTTGTATATTTGTATTAATCATTATGTATTCATCTTTTTTCGAGATTTTATACTTGTCTTAAAAGTTTAAAATTTCTATTGCATAATTTTGAGGTTTTAAAGTATTGTTTACTGATCGTAGTTTGGCTGAGATGAGGCCTTTTAAGAAGAGACACTTTTTAAAGAAATGCTCCAATTTTATGTTAATAAGTTTATAAAATAGATCTTAAATATAAAAATATTTTAATTAATATAATTATTACAAACCAGAAAACTTTAAAGCGTTATTTAATAATCAGTTTAATATAGCTTTATGTTTGTATAAACTTTATTCAAATTATTAAATCCTTTTAATAAAAACTAAGAGGTTGTAATTCCTAAATAATTTTAGATAAAATAGACTCTACTTTTTTAAAATAATTATTCAAAAATAAAACAAAAGCACATAAATAAGTAATCTATCAGTCTCAAATTATAATAGGTATATTTTGTTCTAATTGTTCAAAAATTTTAAGATTTAGTTAAATCTAAATAATTAAAATTAGATAAAGTAATTTTCTTTATTATTAGCATGTTTAAATTATTTTCATTTCTAATAAATTAAGTCCGCATTAGTCTAGTGGTTAGGATATTCGGCTCTCACCCGAAAGACCCGGGTTCAAGCCCCGGATGCGGAACTATTTTGTTATTCCTTCCAATTATATAAAATTAAAAACGCCCAACGTGGGGCTCGAACCCACGACCACCAGATTAAGAGTCTGACGCTCTACCGACTGAGCTAGCCGGGCTTTACTTTATAAAAGTGAAATAACTTAAATATTAATTAAATCTATCTAAAATTAGAAATTATAACTTAACTAAGCTTTTTAGTTTAAACTCCCTAAAGTTATTTTATTACACTAACAAAACTTTAACTAATATTTAGGTACTTAAATCAATTTTATTTAAGCCTTATCTATTACTCTGAATTATATTTCAGTTTAGGATTTTTTGATTTAAGTATTAAAAAACTTGATAATTCAAAATTGATTAAAAGTCACTTTTATTATTTCCCTTTATACTTAAAATTAATTTTAGATTAATAAGACAAGTATTTGGCTAACACATTTTATCAAAATTCTATTTATTAAATATTTCTAAGAGCTTTATTACGTAGTCAATATGAAATTTAAAACTGTTGTAATCAGCATTTTGTAACTGTTTGCTTTAATATTAAAAATAAATTATTAAGCTCTACCTTTGTTCACCCTTCAATTAATTGTTAGTTAGTTTAGCAAGAAATTCGTAGATATCTATATTTGGATATAAGATGTATATATATGGTCCTGAAATTACTTGTTAATTAAATTTTCAGTAAGGCAAAGAATCCTTGATTCTGAATTGATTGTTAAAAATAAATATCTAAAAAGCAGCTAAGCAAAGAGTAATTTTCAAGTTTTATTATTATAAACCTATTAGATCTGCTAGCTAATTCATTTATTAACTAACTAAGATTTTATTATTAAATATGTTAATGATCATTTCTATTAAATTTGGTATTAAGATACTAAACTTAAAGCAAATCAGAAGCTTATTAAAGTATGGTTGATCTCTTTAAAGGTTAATGTTCCCCTCCAGATATAATTCAGATGCTTTCTCTTATTTATCTTTCGTAAGTATTGTAAGTTTGTACTCTAAATATTTTAAACTGTTGTATTTACTAATTTACATTTCGAAAAGTTAAAAGAAGATAAAGTATTTTAGTCTAATAATATTAATGAATTTCGAACAGTTAGAGAAATTAATTAACTTGTTTTCAAGTATAAAAAAGCAAAAATATCTAAATTATAACAGATATAAAAGATAAGAATCTACTAATAAAGAGAAAATATAAAGACAACAATAAAACCTAAAAAATTTCAATAAATAAGTTTCAAAAGCGGATTTTATTAAACGGCATAGAATAGAAAGAAGCAATAAAATTGAAAAATAAGATTATTTTTATTGACACTAGCAAATCTCGGTAAACTATTTGACATATTTAAAAAAAGTTATAAAATAAATTAATAACCAAAAGAAATGGTTATAAAAGAAGTAAGTTTTAATCAAATAAAAGGAGATAAGTAAAAGAATGGATAAAAATAATGCTGAATTAAAAATAGAAAAAAGGTTTGAATTTGAAATAAAATAATAAATAAAATCTAAAATTTCTTTAAAAATGATTGAAAAATAAAAAAGTAAAGTTTGATAAATTTATTTAATTTTTTAATTAAATATACATTAGAACTATGAAAAGCTTTAAAACTAATTTCTTTTTTAATATTCCTATAATTATTTTATAATTTATATATATTAAAATTTCTTTTTTAAGGAATTTTTTAAGGAATTTTTTAACTACTCTGATAAATTAAGATTGAGAATAATTTAGATCCTTAAAATAATGTCATTTAATAAGCATTTTGCATGCAAAAATTTAAGTTTCCCAGTTATTTCCAAATTATTTATTAGCAACTTAATACTATCAAGTAAAATCAATTTAATCTAATTTACATCTATGAAATTAAATTCCTTTTTTAACATTAATCACAAACATACCAGATTTAAAGAATGAGTACATATAGCAAATAATATTAGGAAATTTAAAATTAATAAGTTGCTACAAAAAGTAAAAAACAAGTATAAGCTAAATAGCTAAAATAATTTATTTTAAATCAATAATCAAGTTTATTCTAATTTAGCTCTTAGATTAAAGTATAGAACACTTGCATCTTTTAATATTTAAATTTTATAAATAAATAGGAGCGATCCTCCAACTGACATTGACTTAAGATCTGGTACCAGGAAGTATCCATGGGCGAAGGGCCAAACAAGAATCTTGGTAGGAGCCAAGAAAGAAGACAAAGAATAAAGAGACATCAAGTAACGTTATTGATGAAAGATGTCAGATACTAAGGTGGGAGCATTCCGATCAAGCCCTATAGAAAAAGAGAATCATATGATAACACTGGAATTTCTTATTACTTTTGAAGTGTGGACATTCTCTTCCACGGTTTTGATGTTTCTGCTTTTTCTCTTTAGATTCTTATTAATTTTTACCTTTCTAATTTTATTTGGTAAAAATGTCGGGCTATATTTTTTAACTGAGGTATAAATAATGAATGATCAGTATAATAAATCACATTTCAATCTTATAATTTTGGCAATAATCTTAAAGATGGTTATAAATCTATTAATAATTCCTTTTTCTTTAGTAAGAAATTTTAAATATTGAACATAAATCAAAATGCATATAATATTCTAATATTATACTATTGCATTTCCACAATTTTAACATATGATTTAAGATGTCTAATACTATATTACAGACATTATATGAACTCCTTTCCATGAACTAACTGTAATATTTAGAATTATACAAATTTTTCTCCAAATATGTATATTAAGAGAAATTGAGATGTTTACAATTAGAAAGGCTCAAAAGAAGAGTTAAAAATAAGGAGGAGATAAGATTGAAAGAATAATGAAGAACTCTTCATAATTTTTTTTTTCATTAAAGGGAGATAATAATTCCGATATAAAAAAGTTAAAAAATAGGTATGTATTTTAAATATAATGAAAGCTAATACTGTATTCTGACTTTAATTAATCTTTTCAATAAATTTATTAAAACTAAAATATTTTTTTAAATAATTCTATAATGAAGATAATGATTAACTTTGAGTATTTAAAGCAGCATAACTTCGCTTTCTGTTTATTCTTAAGTGTATTTTAATGTACATAACGGAGATATTCTGTTGATTATTTCTACAATCAGGGACTACATAGTCCATATCTATAGATTTAAGTTTTACCAAGGCCAGATAGGCACTCAGATACTTTCTCTTCAAGATCTCGAATCCAACTAGCAATCTCCCAAAGTTTATTGATATATTAAGACAGATCTAAATGTTACTCACTCCATTTTTTTATTAAAAGAAGTAAATAATACTAAAATATATATCCTTGTAAAAAAGGTAGCATCATTTGGTTAAATAAAATAGTTTTCTTAATAATTGACTATCAATATTATTTAATTTTTATATCTAAAAATTTCACTAAATGAAATAATTATAAAATTCATCTAAAAATATTTAGAATTTTCTGAGTTCATCAATTAAAAAGATTATTTTTGTACCTTAAATTAAAATGTGAAAGTTATTAGCAAATTTTCAAATGATTTAATTTTAATTAATAGTTATGATATCACTTTAATTATCTTATCTTTATCTTATATATTTTTAAACAAAATCTTTCTCAATCTAGAGTTAGTAGTTTTCGATCTTTTTTTCTGGAATTGTTAAAAATATTTTATCCAATTAATTCTTATTTGAAAATTTTGTTAGTCTTTTCATAATTTTTATTCTTAAAAAAATGAAATTAGCTTAGTCATTTTCTATAATTATACATTTTCATTTAAAAAATCAATTTATTGGTAATAAAATGTCTCTGATACTAAGTTATTTTAGATTAGCTGGGGATGTATTATTATTTATTCATTAATATAGTCGTCAATATCGTACTTAAATTTCTGATATTTTCTTTTAATTCAATTTTTTAAAAGCTTTTAGATTAATTTTTAAATTCAGTTTAGCTGACTTTAAAGTTTTTGAACATCTTTGTTCTTCGTTCTCTCTAAAGATAAAATCCTAAATTTAACTTCTTGTAATGAACTTTAACTTTTTTTAAATCTTTCTCCTTTTAATTCTCCGCCTTTTCTTTATGTTTCTAAGTAATTTCTTTGAGAGGAGAATATATTAATCTATATTTTAGGATAAAATTGATATTTTAATTAAAAAAAGCAAATATTAGTTGGAGTATTATTGACTAAAAAGTTAAATTAAATAATGTAAATATAATATTTTAAAAGTAACAATATACTTATAATAGAATCATATAATAAGATTAATATTTATTTTAAAGCTTTTCTATCTATTCGTAATAAAGCTCTGGGGTAAAACAGTATATACAATTCTAGGAATAATTTATTTTTATTGATCTGTTATAATAAAGAAAATTGAAAATACTAAAAGGAAATTAGTTTAAATGTTTAAAATAAGGATAGATAGATATGTAAAAGATCAGTATTAAATTTAATATAAGATTATTAAATCCATTTTGCTTTTAGGCCTAATAAACTCAAAATAAAACAGTAATCTTAATTATTTTAAGAAATTATAGAAACTATCCTACCATTTTTAAATTGATTATTTGGATGTTAAAGAAAGCAAATAATTCCTACGATTAGTTTAAAATAAAATAAGACAAAAATTTTATTAAGATTCAATAAGAAGAATGAACTTAATGCCTACAGAATGCTTATGTTTAGATGAAATTGACAATAACTCCTCATAATTCCCAATTTGCACTTACTCTAATCTTAACAAACATATGGTATGAGAAATTGTATCGATTTATAAGCTTAGAACTTTTTCCTATAACTTCTAATATGATTTGCTGTAAAGGCATTATAACATTTAAAGCTCTAAAACATGTTCTTGCGGAGACCTTGATACTTTTAAACATATTCCAACATGTGAGGTCTTGAAAGAGTTAATTGAAGAATTTAAAGGCTTAAAAAATTATGATTTATTAAAGCTCTTAACCTATAACCAAAAATATTTAAATGAGAACTTTATAAGTATTCAGTAGCTCAAGAAAATTGACCTTAGAATCAAGATTTTTCATAAAAAACTGCTCAGAAGAAGAATATAAATCATTGAGTAAAAAGATATGTTTGAAAAAGAAATTCTATTTTAAAAAAGTGAAATTAAATCAACACATTAACTGTAAAAGAAGAGTTAGAATAAAATTTAATACAAGAGTAGAAAAATTGAGAGAGAGCTCCAAAATTCAAACTTTTTATTATTATAAATAATATAGTATAGACATTTTTAGTAAATTTAAATAATAATAGGATAAATTAAGTTTAGCAATTTTCGAGGATTTTCACCTCTTCATGCTGGGCACCAGATTGCTCCAGTGTTAAAAATAAAGTTTTAGATGTCTCTACTCCTTTCTCCTCCCATTACTCTTGTCATTTCCGGATCTAGCCTTATTTCTAATTAAATTTTCTCCTGTAAATGTATCCTTATTCATTTAAGTATAATCTTTCTCTTATTTGAATCTACTACATTTGTTTTTTCTTCCTCTACTGTGCTTGTATGGTTCTTTATTTATTCCAGTACTACGTCTTGAAATTTTGGAATTCTTTGTAGCGCCTTCGTAAGTTTTCTGTCGAATTGCAGTAGTAATATTTCTTCACTACTTTTTGGAGTTTAACCTTAGTCTTCCTATTGGTCTCTTCAATCATCATTGGATCTCCCCTTTGTTCATCTAATTTCTTTTCTAGTATTTCCAGTCTAATACTCATATCAGATTGTTTCTGAAGCTAATTTTAGGATTAGCTACTCTGGTCTTAAGATATGTTTCAGAAAGCGCTTAGTTCTCTTTCTTAGGACATAGGTCTGGATTCTATTCCTTCCGCTAGGTTGAGTTTTTCCATCAGTTTCCCATTGTCCTTTCTCAGTTTCCTAACCTCTTCCTGGAGGTTTAGTACCACTGGATGAGCTGTTCCATGCTCATCTGGCCAGAAGGATTGAACTTTGAGACCTCCTGGTGCAGAGCAGACTTCATCTACTTTCTGGGCTTCTCTTCTGAGGTTGGAGTTATCTCATGTGTTGTCTTCTGAGCCTGTTTCTGCTCCTCTTCAGGTTGTTAGAATTAAGAAAAAGGTTAGGGTTAAGGGTAAGAAGACTATCCAAGATTGGATTCAGGTTTCTTCTCCAACTTTTTGGAGGTGGTGTAGAAACCTCTTTTGAATCCTTCCATTTTTTATTTTTTAAATGTAACTTTATTTATACATTTTTTATTATAATTTTATATGAAATTTTACTACTTTGAGGTTTTTTCATATTATTTGAATCAAATTAAATTTAAAATTTTTGCATATTTTAAAGGATTTTCATATTTTTTTAAATCATTTTTTTATTTTTTTAGTGCTTAATGTTTTTTATTAATAATTAAACTCTAAAACATCATGTTTTTTTACTTTATAAAAGAAAGATAAATAAAAAAATAAATTTTTATAAGTTTAAATTTTTTTGCTTTTCCTTTAAATTCTTTATAAAAAACCTAATTTAAATATTAAAACTTTAATTTTTAATTTCCTTAAATATTCTTTTTAATATTTTATTTTAATACAGTTAAAATCATTCTTTTCCCTAATTTTTTAAAACTTGATTTGCATTTATTTGTTAAGATAAAATCCTAAATAAAAAGATGGAAGATTTAAATTTTTTATTTTTAATAATAAATTCTCTTAACCGAAACTAAATAAAAATAAAAAGTTTAACAAATATCTTGCAAAAATATTTAAGAAAATTAGTTATAAAAAAATTATAAAAAAGCTATTAAATTAATTTTAAAAATAATAATGAGAATAAATTTTTAAATTAATTAATTAAGAATTAATTTAAATCATTGCATACAGTTTTCTATATTGAAAATTTTTATCATCTTTATAAAAATATCTAAAAGCTATTAAATTTAAACATTTATTCTTTAAAAATAAAAAATACAAATTTTAGTAAAATAATAAATTAATTTTTTATTTTAAAAAGTTTTAAGTAAAAAATGATTGATTAAATTAATCTTTGATTTTATTGTTTTTAAAGAATAAATTTTAAATCTACTTATTTAAATAAAAAATAAAATTTTATTATTTTATTATTTGAAAAAAATTACTAGTTCTAAATAAAACTATCTAAAAAATTTGTTTTAAGTAGTGTAAAATATTTATATATTGCATTAAAATTAAAAAATAATAAAGTTTGACTTAAAAAGTTTAAAATTATTTTTATTTTTGTTTCTGTTTTTGGAAAAATATATTAACTTATTATTTATTTTTTTATTAACTTTGTAAATTTAATCATCTAGATATGAGATAATTTAGTTCTTTATCCCGTTTTAAAATGAGCAAACAATCTTCTTTCAAATTTTGCTTAATTTTAAAAATTTTAATTAAATATATTTTATACAAATTTCCTAATTTTAATTCATCTATTATAAAAAAATTTGATATTTTCAATGTTTTTTAATTATTGATTATTGGTTATAATTAGCTAATTAGTTAATATTTACAATTTATCTTTGATACTTATGAGAAAATCCTTCTGTGTTATTAGAAAAAATGTAAAAAAGTGTTAGTTAGATTATGTTTATTTTATACATATATTATACTGTAATTTGTTTCATTTTATTTCTCTTATTAAAAATAAAGTCTAAAATTTATTTTTCTGAAATAGATAAAAACCATAAAAATATCTAATTTTCAAATCCCTAAACCTCTAAAGGAACTTCAAAAATTTATAAACAAAAGATTATGAAAAAGTAGAAAAAATAACTAAAACAATTTGTTAAGCTGTGCTTAACTTAAAGGAAGATATTAAAAAACAATAAACTAAAACCTATAATTTTAGGAGGATATTTAAAACGCTTAAGACAGTTTAAACAATCAGGTTAAGTAAAATTAAGTTTTCTTTAAAATTTAAATGATTATTCTGCAAGATTTAGCAAATAAAAATTATCATAAGAATGTAATTATGTAGAATATTCATAAACAAATCTAAGTAATATACTGAAGCAAATGAAGTGTTTAATAAAATCTAAATAGTTAAAAGGGAGCTTTAGAAGAAAAGGAAAAGAGTTGTACCTGATCATAATGTTAAGGGAACTTCTTAAAAAATTTAAAATAATTAAATTTTTCTAGTAACTATTCTGGAAGGTCATGTATCTTATATTAAGCAAGGAAAAAGCCTGAATCATTGTGAAGCAAAAGGGCAAGAATATACATAAAAATAAAGAAGAAACATATATAGAAAAGTTATAAGAAATTTTAGATTTTTGAGATTCAGAATTTATTAAAAACCCCTTTTGAACATTTTTATTTATCCATTTGGTTTCATACATTTGGGTAGTTCGGAGAGCGATAAAAGTATCTGAAAAGAGAAATTATTTTGTCTATAATAGAATTACTCTTATTTTTTAATTTAATTTTAAAATTTAAAATTATTAAAATAAAATATTTTATTAAAATCAAACTCAAAGTATTTAAATATTATTTTATCATAATTATTATTATTTAAAAGATTATAACTTTTATTCTAAAGAAAAAATGAAATTAGATTATTACATTATTTATCATATCTTATAGTTTAAGTTAATAAATTAAATTATAAAATTTTATTCTTACAATATGATTAACTAATGAATAAATTAAATTCATAAACGTTTAAATTTTTTTTAATTTATATAATAAACGTTTATTAAATTTAAATTTTTAGAAATTTGTATATTTAAGTTTATTATTTATGTTTTTTAAACTTTTTCTTTTCTTATTTAAAAAAATTGTTCCATATTATTTTTTTATTATACTATCAATTTGCAAAATTTAATTAATTTCAACTAAAAAAGTTTTTGGACGTCAAACTCCTTTCCGATTGCACGACCCGAGGCTCTCTTTTTATGGAATAACAGGGATATCCTGTTGTGCTCCAGGCACAGCTGCTAGGGAGCTCCATCGCTATGAGCAGCCAGGCTTCAAGCCCTTACCAAGAGCGGATAATCTAAAAGACAGCGTTCCCTTCAGAAAATAACTCTGACCAGGGACTTTCTCAGCGACAGGAAAGGAACTTGTTCCTAGCTATAAAACCAGAAAATATTGTCACGAAGATCATTCTCAGCTCCCACCATCTTTTCAATTATATTTGGAAAATTTAATTTTTATATTTTCAATTAAAAAAAAATTTAAGCATAATTTGGAAAAAAAATACATTAAAGTTACCTCATTATTGCTTTTTAATGAAATTCTTTCTTCTTTTCTTACTTTACTTCCTCACTTTTCTAAATTCTTATAACTTCTTTTTATCTAGTTTTAGTAATTCTAAAAGTTCGAAATTCTCTCTTCTTTTCTTACTTTACTTCCTCACTTTTCTAAATTCTTATAACTTCTTTTTATCTAGTTTTAGTAATTCTAAATCTGAAATTCTTCTTCTTTTCTTACTTTACTTCCTCACTTTTCTAAATTCTTATAACTTCTTTTTATCTAGTTTTAGTAATTCTAATTCGAAATTCTTCTTCTTTTCTTACTTTACTTCCTCACTTTTCTAAATTCTTATAACTTCTTTTTATCTAGTTTTAGTAATTCTAAATCTGAAATTCTTCTTCTTTTCTTACTTTACTTCCTCACTTTTCTAAATTCTTATAACTTCTTTTTATCTAGTTTTAGTAATTCTAATTCGAAATTCTCTCTTCTTTTCTTACTTTACTTCCTCACTTTTCTAAATTCTTATAACTTCTTTTTATCTAGTTTTAGTAATTCTAATTCGAAATTCTTTCTTCTTTTCTTACTTTACTTCCTCACTTTTCTAAATTCTTATAACTTCTTTTTATCTAGTTTTAGTAATTCTAATTCGAAATTCTTCTTCTTTTCTTACTTTACTTCCTCACTTTTCTAAATTCTTATAACTTCTTTTTATCTAGTTTTAGTAATTCTAATTCGAAATTCTTCTTCTTTTCTTACTTTACTTCCTCACTTTTCTAAATTCTTATAACTTCTTTTTATCTAGTTTTAGTAATTCTAATTCGAAATTCTCTCTTCTTTTCTTACTTTACTTCCTCACTTTTCTAAATTCTTATAACTTCTTTTTATCTAGTTTTAGTAATTCTAATTCGAAATTCTCTCTTCTTTTCTTACTTTACTTCCTCACTTTTCTAAATTCTTATAACTTCTTTTTATCTAGTTTTAGTAATTCTAATTCGAAATTCTCTCTTCTTTTCTTACTTTACTTCCTCACTTTTCTAAATTCTTATAACTTCTTTTTATCTAGTTTTAGTAATTCTAAATCGAAATTCTCTCTTCTTTTCTTACTTTACTTCCTCACTTTTCTAAATTCTTATAACTTCTTTTTATCTAGTTTTAGTAATTCTAATTCGTAATTCTCTCTTCTTTTCTTACTTTACTTCCTCACTTTTCTAAATTCTTATAACTTCTTTTTATCTAGTTTTAGTAATTCTAATTCGTAAATTCTCTCTTCTTTTCTTACTTTACTTCCTCACTTTTCTAAATTCTTATAACTTCTTTTTATCTAGTTTTAGTAATTCTAATTCGAAATTCTTTCTTCTTTTCTTACTTTACTTCCTCACTTTTCTAAATTCTTATAACTTCTTTTTATCTAGTTTTAGTAATTCTAATTCGAAATTCTTCTTCTTTTCTTACTTTACTTCCTCACTTTTCTAAATTCTTATAACTTCTTTTTATCTAGTTTTAGTAATTCTAATTCGTAATTCTTTCTTCTTTTCTTACTTTACTTCCTCACTTTTCTAAATTCTTATAACTTCTTTTTATCTAGTTTTAGTAATTCTAATTCGAAATTCTCTCTTCTTTTCTTACTTTACTTCCTCACTTTTCTAAATTCTTATAACTTCTTTTTATCTAGTTTTAGTAATTCTAATTCGAAATTCTCTCTTCTTTTCTTACTTTACTTCCTCACTTTTCTAAATTCTTATAACTTCTTTTTATCTAGTTTTAGTAATTCTAAATCGTGAAATTCTTCTTCTTTTCTTACTTTACTTCCTCACTTTTCTAAATTCTTATAACTTCTTTTTATCTAGTTTTAGTAATTCTAAATCTGAAATTCTTCTTCTTTTCTTACTTTACTTCCTCACTTTTCTAAATTCTTATAACTTCTTTTTATCTAGTTTTAGTAATTCTAATTCGAAATTCTTCTTCTTTTCTTACTTTACTTCCTCACTTTTCTAAATTCTTATAACTTCTTTTTATCTAGTTTTAGTAATTCTAAATCTGAAATTCTTTCTTCTTTTCTTACTTTACTTCCTCACTTTTCTAAATTCTTATAACTTCTTTTTATCTAGTTTTAGTAATTCTAATTCGAAATTCTTTCTTCTTTTCTTACTTTACTTCCTCACTTTTCTAAATTCTTATAACTTCTTTTTATCTAGTTTTAGTAATTCTAATTCGAAATTCTCTCTTCTTTTCTTACTTTACTTCCTCACTTTTCTAAATTCTTATAACTTCTTTTTATCTAGTTTTATTAATTCTAAATCTGAAATTCTTTCTTCTTTTCTTACTTTACTTCCTCACTTTTCTAAATTCTTATAACTTCTTTTTATCTAGTTTTAGTAATTCTAATTCGAAATTCTCTCTTCTTTTCTTACTTTACTTCCTCACTTTTCTAAATTCTTATAACTTCTTTTTATCTAGTTTTAGTAATTCTAATTCGAAATTCTCTCTTCTTTTCTTACTTTACTTCCTCACTTTTCTAAATTCTTATAACTTCTTTTTATCTAGTTTTAGTAATTCTAATTCGAAATTCTTCTTCTTTTCTTACTTTACTTCCTCACTTTTCTAAATTCTTATAACTTCTTTTTATCTAGTTTTAGTAATTCTAATTCGAAATTCTCTCTTCTTTTCTTACTTTACTTCCTCACTTTTCTAAATTCTTATAACTTCTTTTTATCTAGTTTTAGTAATTCTAAATCGAAATTCTTTCTTCTTTTCTTACTTTACTTCCTCACTTTTCTAAATTCTTATAACTTCTTTTTATCTAGTTTTAGTAATTCTAATTCGAAATTCTCTCTTCTTTTCTTACTTTACTTCCTCACTTTTCTAAATTCTTATAACTTCTTTTTATCTAGTTTTAGTAATTCTAATTCGAAATTCTCTCTTCTTTTCTTACTTTACTTCCTCACTTTTCTAAATTCTTATAACTTCTTTTTATCTAGTTTTAGTAATTCTAAATCTGAAATTCTTTCTTCTTTTCTTACTTTACTTCCTCACTTTTCTAAATTCTTATAACTTCTTTTTATCTAGTTTTAGTAATTCTAATTCGTAATTCTCTCTTCTTTTCTTACTTTACTTCCTCACTTTTCTAAATTCTTATAACTTCTTTTTATCTAGTTTTAGTAATTCTAATTCGTAATTCTCTCTTCTTTTCTTACTTTACTTCCTCACTTTTCTAAATTCTTATAACTTCTTTTTATCTAGTTTTAGTAATTCTAAATCTGAAATTCTTTCTTCTTTTCTTACTTTACTTCCTCACTTTTCTAAATTCTTATAACTTCTTTTTATCTAGTTTTATTAATTCTAATTCGAAATTCTTTCTTCTTTTCTTACTTTACTTCCTCACTTTTCTAAATTCTTATAACTTCTTTTTATCTAGTTTTAGTAATTCTAATTCGTAATTCTCTCTTCTTTTCTTACTTTACTTCCTCACTTTTCTAAATTCTTATAACTTCTTTTTATCTAGTTTTAGTAATTCTAATTCGAAATTCTCTCTTCTTTTCTTACTTTACTTCCTCACTTTTCTAAATTCTTATAACTTCTTTTTATCTAGTTTTAGTAATTCTAATTCTGAAATTCTCTCTTCTTTTCTTACTTTACTTCCTCACTTTTCTAAATTCTTATAACTTCTTTTTATCTAGTTTTAGTAATTCTAATTCGAAATTCTCTCTTCTTTTCTTACTTTACTTCCTCACTTTTCTAAATTCTTATAACTTCTTTTTATCTAGTTTTAGTAATTCTAATTCGAAATTCTCTCTTCTTTTCTTACTTTACTTCCTCACTTTTCTAAATTCTTATAACTTCTTTTTATCTAGTTTTAGTAATTCTAAATCTGAAATTCTTTCTTCTTTTCTTACTTTACTTCCTCACTTTTCTAAATTCTTATAACTTCTTTTTATCTAGTTTTAGTAATTCTAATTCGTAATTCTCTCTTCTTTTCTTACTTTACTTCCTCACTTTTCTAAATTCTTATAACTTCTTTTTATCTAGTTTTAGTAATTCTAATTCGAAATTCTCTCTTCTTTTCTTACTTTACTTCCTCACTTTTCTAAATTCTTATAACTTCTTTTTATCTAGTTTTAGTAATTCTAATTCTGAAATTCTTTCTTCTTTTCTTACTTTACTTCCTCACTTTTCTAAATTCTTATAACTTCTTTTTATCTAGTTTTAGTAATTCTAATTCGAAATTCTCTCTTCTTTTCTTACTTTACTTCCTCACTTTTCTAAATTCTTATAACTTCTTTTTATCTAGTTTTAGTAATTCTAAATCTTAAATTCTTTCTTCTTTTCTTACTTTACTTCCTCACTTTTCTAAATTCTTATAACTTCTTTTTATCTAGTTTTAGTAATTCTAATTCGAAATTCTTTCTTCTTTTCTTACTTTACTTCCTCACTTTTCTAAATTCTTATAACTTCTTTTTATCTAGTTTTAGTAATTCTAATTCGAAATTCTCTCTTCTTTTCTTACTTTACTTCCTCACTTTTCTAAATTCTTATAACTTCTTTTTATCTAGTTTTAGTAATTCTAATTCGAAATTCTTTCTTCTTTTCTTACTTTACTTCATTTTTCTAAATTCTTATAACTTCTTTTTATCTAGTTTTAGTAATTCTAATTCGAAATTCTCTCTTCTTTTCTTACTTTACTTCCTCACTTTTCTAAATTCTTATAACTTCTTTTTATCTAGTTTTAGTAATTCTAATTCGAAATTCTCTCTTCTTTTCTTACTTTACTTCCTCACTTTTCTAAATTCTTATAACTTCTTTTTATCTAGTTTTAGTAATTCTAATTCGAAATTCTTTCTTCTTTTCTTACTTTACTTCCTCACTTTTCTAAATTCTTATAACTTCTTTTTATCTATTTTTAGTAATTCTAATTCGAAATTCTCTCTTCTTTTCTTACTTTACTTCATTTTTCTAAATTCTTATAACTTCTTTTTATCTAGTTTTAGTAATTCTAATTCGTAATTCTCTCTTCTTTTCTTACTTTACTTCCTCACTTTTCTAAATTCTTATAACTTCTTTTTATCTAGTTTTAGTAATTCTAAATCGAAATTCTCTCTTCTTTTCTTACTTTACTTCCTCACTTTTCTAAATTCTTATAACTTCTTTTTATCTAGTTTTAGTAATTCTAAATCTGAAATTCTCTCTTCTTTTCTTACTTTACTTCCTCACTTTTCTAAATTCTTATAACTTCTTTTTATCTAGTTTTAGTAATTCTAATTCGTAATTCTCTCTTCTTTTCTTACTTTACTTCCTCACTTTTCTAAATTCTTATAACTTCTTTTTATCTATTTTTAGTAATTCTAATTCGTAATTCTCTCTTCTTTTCTTACTTTACTTCCTCACTTTTCTAAATTCTTATAACTTCTTTTTATCTAGTTTTAGTAATTCTAATTCGAAATTCTTTCTTCTTTTCTTACTTTACTTCCTCACTTTTCTAAATTCTTATAACTTCTTTTTATCTAGTTTTAGTAATTCTAATTCGAAATTCTCTCTTCTTTTCTTACTTTACTTCCTCACTTTTCTAAATTCTTATAACTTCTTTTTATCTAGTTTTAGTAATTCTAATTCGAAATTCTCTCTTCTTTTCTTACTTTACTTCCTCACTTTTCTAAATTCTTATAACTTCTTTTTATCTAGTTTTAGTAATTCTAATTCGTAATTCTCTCTTCTTTTCTTACTTTACTTCCTCACTTTTCTAAATTCTTATAACTTCTTTTTATCTAGTTTTAGTAATTCTAATTCGAAATTCTCTCTTCTTTTCTTACTTTACTTCCTCACTTTTCTAAATTCTTATAACTTCTTTTTATCTAGTTTTAGTAATTCTAAATCTGAAATTCTCTCTTCTTTTCTTACTTTACTTCCTCACTTTTCTAAATTCTTATAACTTCTTTTTATCTAGTTTTAGTAATTCTAATTCGTAATTCTCTCTTCTTTTCTTACTTTACTTCCTCACTTTTCTAAATTCTTATAACTTCTTTTTATCTAGTTTTAGTAATTCTAATTCGAAATTCTCTCTTCTTTTCTTACTTTACTTCCTCACTTTTCTAAATTCTTATAACTTCTTTTTATCTAGTTTTAGTAATTCTAATTCGAAATTCTCTCTTCTTTTCTTACTTTACTTCCTCACTTTTCTAAATTCTTATAACTTCTTTTTATCTAGTTTTAGTAATTCTAAATCTGAAATTCTCTCTTCTTTTCTTACTTTACTTCCTCACTTTTCTAAATTCTTATAACTTCTTTTTATCTAGTTTTAGTAATTCTAATTCGTAATTCTCTCTTCTTTTCTTACTTTACTTCCTCACTTTTCTAAATTCTTATAACTTCTTTTTATCTAGTTTTAGTAATTCTAATTCTCTCTTCTTTTCTTACTTTACTTCCTCACTTTTCTAAATTCTTATAACTTCTTTTTATCTATTTTTAGAAATTCTCTCTTCTTTTCTTACTTTACTTCCTCACTTTTCTAAATTCTTATAACTTCTTTTTATCTAGTTTTAGTAATTCTAATTCGAAATTCTCTCTTCTTTTCTTACTTTACTTCCTCACTTTTCTAAATTCTTATAACTTCTTTTTATCTAGTTTTAGTAATTCTAATTCGAAATTCTTTCTTCTTTTCTTACTTTACTTCCTCACTTTTCTAAATTCTTATAACTTCTTTTTATCTAGTTTTAGTAATTCTAAATTCTGAAATTCTTTCTTCTTTTCTTACTTTACTTCCTCACTTTTCTAAATTCTTATAACTTCTTTTTATCTAGTTTTAGTAATTCTAATTCGAAATTCTTTCTTCTTTTCTTACTTTACTTCCTCACTTTTCTAAATTCTTATAACTTCTTTTTATCTTGTTTTAGTAATTCTAATTCGTAATTCTCTCTTCTTTTCTTACTTTACTTCCTCACTTTTCTAAATTCTTATAACTTCTTTTTATCTAGTTTTAGTAATTCTAATTCGAAATTCTCTCTTCTTTTCTTACTTTACTTCCTCACTTTTCTAAATTCTTATAACTTCTTTTTATCTATTTTTAGTAATTCTAATTCGTAATTCTCTCTTCTTTTCTTACTTTACTTCCTCACTTTTCTAAATTCTTATAACTTCTTTTTATCTAGTTTTAGTAATTCTAAATCTGAAATTCTCTCTTCTTTTCTTACTTTACTTCCTCACTTTTCTAAATTCTTATAACTTCTTTTTATCTAGTTTTAGTAATTCTAATTCGAAATTCTCTCTTCTTTTCTTACTTTACTTCCTCACTTTTCTAAATTCTTATAACTTCTTTTTATCTAGTTTTAGTAATTCTAAATCTGAAATTCTCTCTTCTTTTCTTACTTTACTTCCTCACTTTTCTAAATTCTTATAACTTCTTTTTATCTAGTTTTAGTAATTCTAATTCGAAATTCTTTCTTCTTTTCTTACTTTACTTCCTCACTTTTCTAAATTCTTATAACTTCTTTTTATCTAGTTTTAGTAATTCTAAATCTGAAATTCTCTCTTCTTTTCTTACTTTACTTCCTCACTTTTCTAAATTCTTATAACTTCTTTTTATCTAGTTTTAGTAATTCTAATTCGTTTTAAATTCTCTCTTCTTTTCTTACTTTACTTCCTCACTTTTCTAAATTCTTATAACTTCTTTTTATCTAGTTTTAGTAATTCTAATTCGTAATTCTCTCTTCTTTTCTTACTTTACTTCCTCACTTTTCTAAATTCTTATAACTTCTTTTTATCTAGTTTTAGTAATTCTAATTCGTAATTCTCTCTTCTTTTCTTACTTTACTTCCTCACTTTTCTAAATTCTTATAACTTCTTTTTATCTAGTTTTAGTAATTCTAATTCGAAATTCTCTCTTCTTTTCTTACTTTACTTCCTCACTTTTCTAAATTCTTATAACTTCTTTTTATCTATTTTTAGTAATTCTAATTCGTAATTCTCTCTTCTTTTCTTACTTTACTTCCTCACTTTTCTAAATTCTTATAACTTCTTTTTATCTAGTTTTAGTAATTCTAATTCGAAATTCTCTCTTCTTTTCTTACTTTACTTCCTCACTTTTCTAAATTCTTATAACTTCTTTTTATCTAGTTTTAGTAATTCTAATTCGAAATTCTCTCTTCTTTTCTTACTTTACTTCCTCACTTTTCTAAATTCTTATAACTTCTTTTTATCTATTTTTAGTAATTCTAATTCGTAATTCTCTCTTCTTTTCTTACTTTACTTCCTCACTTTTCTAAATTCTTATAACTTCTTTTTATCTAGTTTTAGTAATTCTAAATCTGAAATTCTTTCTTCTTTTCTTACTTTACTTCCTCACTTTTCTAAATTCTTATAACTTCTTTTTATCTAGTTTTAGTAATTCTAATTCGTAATTCTCTCTTCTTTTCTTACTTTACTTCCTCACTTTTCTAAATTCTTATAACTTCTTTTTATCTAGTTTTAGTAATTCTAATTCGTAATTCTCTCTTCTTTTCTTACTTTACTTCCTCACTTTTCTAAATTCTTATAACTTCTTTTTATCTAGTTTTAGTAATTCTAATTCGAAATTCTTTCTTCTTTTCTTACTTTACTTCCTCACTTTTCTAAATTCTTATAACTTCTTTTTATCTAGTTTTAGTAATTCTAATTCGAAATTCTCTCTTCTTTTCTTACTTTACTTCCTCACTTTTCTAAATTCTTATAACTTCTTTTTATCTAGTTTTAGTAATTCTAATTCGAAATTCTCTCTTCTTTTCTTACTTTACTTCCTCACTTTTCTAAATTCTTATAACTTCTTTTTATCTAGTTTTAGTAATTCTAATTCGAAATTCTCTCTTCTTTTCTTACTTTACTTCCTCACTTTTCTAAATTCTTATAACTTCTTTTTATCTAGTTTTAGTAATTCTAAATCTGAAATTCTCTCTTCTTTTCTTACTTTACTTCCTCACTTTTCTAAATTCTTATAACTTCTTTTTATCTAGTTTTAGTAATTCTAATTCGTAATTCTCTCTTCTTTTCTTACTTTACTTCACTTTTTCTAAATTCTTATAACTTCTTTTTATCTATTTTTAGTAATTCTAATTCGTAATTCTCTCTTCTTTTCTTACTTTACTTCCTCACTTTTCTAAATTCTTATAACTTCTTTTTATCTAGTTTTAGTAATTCTAAATCTGAAATTCTCTCTTCTTTTCTTACTTTACTTCCTCACTTTTCTAAATTCTTATAACTTCTTTTTATCTAGTTTTAGTAATTCTAATTCGTAATTCTCTCTTCTTTTCTTACTTTACTTCATCACTTTTCTAAATTCTTATAACTTCTTTTTATCTAGTTTTAGTAATTCTAATTCGTTTTAAATTCTAATTCGAAATTCTTCTTTTTTCTTACTTTACTTCCTCACTTTTCTAAATTCTTATAACTTCTTTTTATCTATTTTTAGTAATTCTAATTCGAAATTCTTTCTTCTTTTCTTACTTTACTTCCTCACTTTTCTAAATTCTTATAACTTCTTTTTATCTAGTTTTAGTAATTCTAATTCGAAATTCTCTCTTCTTTTCTTACTTTACTTCCTCACTTTTCTAAATTCTTATAACTTCTTTTTATCTAGTTTTAGTAATTCTAATTCGTAATTCTCTCTTCTTTTCTTACTTTACTTCCTCACTTTTCTAAATTCTTATAACTTCTTTTTATCTAGTTTTAGTAATTCTAATTCGTAATTCTCTCTTCTTTTCTTACTTTACTTCCTCACTTTTCTAAATTCTTATAACTTCTTTTTATCTAGTTTTAGTAATTCTAATTCGTAATTCTCTCTTCTTTTCTTACTTTACTTCCTCACTTTTCTAAATTCTTATAACTTCTTTTTATCTAGTTTTAGTAATTCTAAATCTGAAATTCTCTCTTCTTTTCTTACTTTACTTCCTCACTTTTCTAAATTCTTATAACTTCTTTTTATCTATTTTTAGTAATTCTAATTCGTAATTCTCTCTTCTTTTCTTACTTTACTTCCTCACTTTTCTAAATTCTTATAACTTCTTTTTATCTAGTTTTATTAATTCTAATTCGAAATTCTCTCTTCTTTTCTTACTTTACTTCAATTCTCT
>CAMPDV010002469.1:0-63761 GCA_946699065.1 Loxodes magnus | reverse complement strand
GTCTAATATATATGAATTGCTATAAAACTGACATAAAAAAGCTGCGAATAAAAGTAATGCTAATCGAATGAAATATGAATTTGCAAATAAATTGACAAAGAAAGATAATGAAATAAAAATAGTGGTACTCACGAGTCTAATGAACGAAAACACAAGAAAATTAAAATATTCTAATGGCAGAATAAAGAAAGTAAAGTAATAAATATGCAAATTAGTAATAAAAATAAATTAAAGTCAAAAAATAATTTTAGTCGAATAATAAAACTGCAATAAAAATGATATATAAAATTTTGAGTATAAAAGTGCTTGAAGAATGAAAAATAAGAATCAAAACATTAATAAAGTCACAAGCGTAATATGTATATATTAAGAAGAAATGAAAAATAAAGTATATCGTAATGAATGAATAAATGATACGAAAAACAGCAGATAAATGTAAAATAAATAATAAATGTAATGAAATAAATATAAAAAAACATGTGAATGAGGATAATAAAAATGTTTAAATAGGATATGAAAGAGGATAAACGAGGGTGAACGGGTTACGTTTTCTGTACGAGAAATAGGATTTGATTAGGCCATAGAAGTTGATTAAAGTAAAGCAAAAAAGATTATTGCATGAAGGAGCAACACGCATAACATTAAAATAGAATAATATGATATAAAATAATATAAAAAACAAGTTAAATAAGAATTAGAAAGTGAGAAATATGAAAAATAAATAGCAATGCCAAAAAGATAAAAATAAATGTCATAATTTGTATATAAAAAAGCACAGAATAAGAAATAAGCCTCGTGAGTATAATAAATATGACTGAAAAAAGACAACAAACATAAAAATATTGTTCCAGAGTCTAAAAGATATGATTGATATGAAAGAAATAGATAAATGAAAAGATTATCTAAATGGGACCCCCGCGTCTAATATATATGAATTGCTATAAAACTGACATAAAAAAGCTGCGAATAAAAGTAATGCTAATCGAATGAAATATGAATTTGCATATAAATTGACAAAGAAAGATAATGAAATAAAAATAGTGGTACTCACGAGTCTAATGAACGAAAACACAAGAAAATTAAAATATTCTAATGGCAGAATAAAGAAAGTAAAGTAATAAATATGCAAAATTAGTAATAAAAATAAAATAAAGTCAAAAAATAATTTTAGTCGAATAATAAAACTGCAATAAAAATGATATATAAAATTTTGAGTATAAAAGTGCTTGAAGAATGAAAAATAAGAATCAAAACATTAATAAAGTCACAAGCGTAATATGTATATATTAAGAAGAAATGAAAAATAAAGTATATCGTAATGAATGAATAAATGATACGAAAAACAGCAGATAAATGTAAAATAAATAATAAATGTAATGAAATAAATATAAAAAAACATGTGAATGAGGATAATAAAAATGTTTAAATAGGATATGAAAGAGGATAAACGAGGGTGAACGGGTTACGTTTTCTGTACGAGAAATAGGATTTGATTAGGCCATAGAAGTTGATTAAAGTAAAGCAAAAAAGATTATTGCATGAAGGAGCAACACGCATAACATTAAAATAGAATAATATGATATAAAATAATATAAAAAACAAGTTAAATAAGAATTAGAAAGTGAGAAATATGAAAAATAAATATCAATGCCAAAAAGATAAAAATAAATGTCATAATTTGTATATAAAAAAGCACAGAATAAGAAATAAGCCTCGTGAGTATAATAAATATGACTGAAAAAAGACGACAAACATAAAAATATTGTTCCAGAGTCTAAAAGATATGATTGATATGAAAGAAATAGATAAATGAAAAGATTATCTAAATGGGACCCCCGCGTCTAATATATATGAATTGCTATAAAACTGACATAAAAAAGCTGCGAATAAAAGTAATGCTAATCGAATGAAATATGAATTTGCATATAAATTGACAAAGAAAGATAATGAAATAAAAATAGTGGTACTCACGAGTCTAATGAACGAAAACACAAGAAAATTAAAATATTCTAATGGCAGAATAAAGAAAGTAAAGTAATAAATATGCAAAATTAGTAATAAAAATAAAATAAAGTCAAAAAATAATTTTAGTCGAATAATAAAACTGCAATAAAAATGAAATATAAAATTTTGAGTATAAAAGTGCTTGAAGAATGAAAAATAAGAATCAAAACATTAATAAAGTCACAAGCGTAATATGTATATATTAAGAAGAAATGAAAAATAAAGTATATCGTAATGAATGAATAAATGATACGAAAAACAGCAGATAAATGTAAAATAAATAATAAATGTAATGAAATAAATATAAAAAAACATGTGAATGAGGATAATAAAAATGTTTAAATAGGATATGAAAGAGGATAAACGAGGGTGAACGGGTTACGTTTTCTGTACGAGAAATAGGATTTGATTAGGCCATAGAAGTTGATTAAAGTAAAGCAAAAAAGATTATTGCATGAAGGAGCAACACGCATAACATTAAAATAGAATAATATGATATAAAATAATATAAAAAACAAGTTAAATAAGAATTAGAAAGTGAGAAATATGAAAAATAAATATCAATGCCAAAAAGATAAAAATAAATGTCATAATTTGTATATAAAAAAGCACAGAATAAGAAATAAGCCTCGTGAGTATAATAAATATGACTGAAAAAAGACGACAAACATAAAAATATTGTTCCAGAGTCTAAAAGATATGATTGATATGAAAGAAATAGATAAATGAAAAGATTATCTAAATGGGACCCCCGCGTCTAATATATATGAATTGCTATAAAACTGACATAAAAAAGCTGCGAATAAAAGTAATGCTAATCGAATGAAATATGAATTTGCATATAAATTGACAAAGAAAGATAATGAAATAAAAATAGTGGTACTCACGAGTCTAATGAACGAAAACACAAGAAAATTAAAATATTCTAATGGCAGAATAAAGAAAGTAAAGTAATAAATATGCAAAATTAGTAATAAAAATAAAATAAAGTCAAAAAATAATTTTAGTCGAATAATAAAACTGCAATAAAAATGAAATATAAAATTTTGAGTATAAAAGTGCTTGAAGAATGAAAAATAAGAATCAAAACATTAATAAAGTCACAAGCGTAATATGTATATATTAAGAAGAAATGAAAAATAAAGTATATCGTAATGAATGAATAAATGATACGAAAAACAGCAGATAAATGTAAAATAAATAATAAATGTAATGAAATAAATATAAAAAAACATGTGAATGAGGATAATAAAAATGTTTAAATAGGATATGAAAGAGGATAAACGAGGGTGAACGGGTTACGTTTTCTGTACGAGAAATAGGATTTGATTAGGCCATAGAAGTTGATTAAAGTAAAGCAAAAAAGATTATTGCATGAAGGAGCAACACGCATAACATTAAAATAGAATAATATGATATAAAATAATATAAAAAACAAGTTAAATAAGAATTAGAAAGTGAGAAATATGAAAAATAAATATCAATGCCAAAAAGATAAAAATAAATGTCATAATTTGTATATAAAAAAGCACAGAATAAGAAATAAGCCTCGTGAGTATAATAAATATGACTGAAAAAAGACGACAAACATAAAAATATTGTTCCAGAGTCTAAAAGATATGATTGATATGAAAGAAATAGATAAATGAAAAGATTATCTAAATGGGACCCCCGCGTCTAATATATATGAATTGCTATAAAACTGACATAAAAAAGCTGCGAATAAAAGTAATGCTAATCGAATGAAATATGAATTTGCATATAAATTGACAAAGAAAGATAATGAAATAAAAATAGTGGTACTCACGAGTCTAATGAACGAAAACACAAGAAAATTAAAATATTCTAATGGCAGAATAAAGAAAGTAAAGTAATAAATATGCAAAATTAGTAATAAAAATAAAATAAAGTCAAAAAATAATTTTAGTCGAATAATAAAACTGCAATAAAAATGAAATATAAAATTTTGAGTATAAAAGTGCTTGAAGAATGAAAAATAAGAATCAAAACATTAATAAAGTCACAAGCGTAATATGTATATATTAAGAAGAAATGAAAAATAAAGTATATCGTAATGAATGAATAAATGATACGAAAAACAGCAGATAAATGTAAAATAAATAATAAATGTAATGAAATAAATATAAAAAAACATGTGAATGAGGATAATAAAAATGTTTAAATAGGATATGAAAGAGGATAAACGAGGGTGAACGGGTTACGTTTTCTGTACGAGAAATAGGATTTGATTAGGCCATAGAAGTTGATTAAAGTAAAGCAAAAAAGATTATTGCATGAAGGAGCAACACGCATAACATTAAAATAGAATAATATGATATAAAATAATATAAAAAACAAGTTAAATAAGAATTAGAAAGTGAGAAATATGAAAAATAAATATCAATGCCAAAAAGATAAAAATAAATGTCATAATTTGTATATAAAAAAGCACAGAATAAGAAATAAGCCTCGTGAGTATAATAAATATGACTGAAAAAAGACGACAAACATAAAAATATTGTTCCAGAGTCTAAAAGATATGATTGATATGAAAGAAATAGATAAATGAAAAGATTATCTAAATGGGACCCCCGCGTCTAATATATATGAATTGCTATAAAACTGACATAAAAAAGCTGCGAATAAAAGTAATGCTAATCGAATGAAATATGAATTTGCATATAAATTGACAAAGAAAGATAATGAAATAAAAATAGTGGTACTCACGAGTCTAATGAACGAAAACACAAGAAAATTAAAATATTCTAATGGCAGAATAAAGAAAGTAAAGTAATAAATATGCAAAATTAGTAATAAAAATAAAATAAAGTCAAAAAATAATTTTAGTCGAATAATAAAACTGCAATAAAAATGAAATATAAAATTTTGAGTATAAAAGTGCTTGAAGAATGAAAAATAAGAATCAAAACATTAATAAAGTCACAAGCGTAATATGTATATATTAAGAAGAAATGAAAAATAAAGTATATCGTAATGAATGAATAAATGATACGAAAAACAGCAGATAAATGTAAAATAAATAATAAATGTAATGAAATAAATATAAAAAAACATGTGAATGAGGATAATAAAAATGTTTAAATAGGATATGAAAGAGGATAAACGAGGGTGAACGGGTTACGTTTTCTGTACGAGAAATAGGATTTGATTAGGCCATAGAAGTTGATTAAAGTAAAGCAAAAAAGATTATTGCATGAAGGAGCAACACGCATAACATTAAAATAGAATAATATGATATAAAATAATATAAAAAACAAGTTAAATAAGAATTAGAAAGTGAGAAATATGAAAAATAAATATCAATGCCAAAAAGATAAAAATAAATGTCATAATTTGTATATAAAAAAGCACAGAATAAGAAATAAGCCTCGTGAGTATAATAAATATGACTGAAAAAAGACGACAAACATAAAAATATTGTTCCAGAGTCTAAAAGATATGATTGATATGAAAGAAATAGATAAATGAAAAGATTATCTAAATGGGACCCCCGCGTCTAATATATATGAATTGCTATAAAACTGACATAAAAAAGCTGCGAATAAAAGTAATGCTAATCGAATGAAATATGAATTTGCATATAAATTGACAAAGAAAGATAATGAAATAAAAATAGTGGTACTCACGAGTCTAATGAACGAAAACACAAGAAAATTAAAATATTCTAATGGCAGAATAAAGAAAGTAAAGTAATAAATATGCAAAATTAGTAATAAAAATAAAATAAAGTCAAAAAATAATTTTAGTCGAATAATAAAACTGCAATAAAAATGAAATATAAAATTTTGAGTATAAAAGTGCTTGAAGAATGAAAAATAAGAATCAAAACATTAATAAAGTCACAAGCGTAATATGTATATATTAAGAAGAAATGAAAAATAAAGTATATCGTAATGAATGAATAAATGATACGAAAAACAGCAGATAAATGTAAAATAAATAATAAATGTAATGAAATAAATATAAAAAAACATGTGAATGAGGATAATAAAAATGTTTAAATAGGATATGAAAGAGGATAAACGAGGGTGAACGGGTTACGTTTTCTGTACGAGAAATAGGATTTGATTAGGCCATAGAAGTTGATTAAAGTAAAGCAAAAAAGATTATTGCATGAAGGAGCAACACGCATAACATTAAAATAGAATAATATGATATAAAATAATATAAAAAACAAGTTAAATAAGAATTAGAAAGTGAGAAATATGAAAAATAAATATCAATGCCAAAAAGATAAAAATAAATGTCATAATTTGTATATAAAAAAGCACAGAATAAGAAATAAGCCTCGTGAGTATAATAAATATGACTGAAAAAAGACGACAAACATAAAAATATTGTTCCAGAGTCTAAAAGATATGATTGATATGAAAGAAATAGATAAATGAAAAGATTATCTAAATGGGACCCCCGCGTCTAATATATATGAATTGCTATAAAACTGACATAAAAAAGCTGCGAATAAAAGTAATGCTAATCGAATGAAATATGAATTTGCATATAAATTGACAAAGAAAGATAATGAAATAAAAATAGTGGTACTCACGAGTCTAATGAACGAAAACACAAGAAAATTAAAATATTCTAATGGCAGAATAAAGAAAGTAAAGTAATAAATATGCAAAATTAGTAATAAAAATAAAATAAAGTCAAAAAATAATTTTAGTCGAATAATAAAACTGCAATAAAAATGAAATATAAAATTTTGAGTATAAAAGCGCATAACATAAACTTATTACTTCTCAAAGCATACTCCTTAAAACTGAAATTCTATCTTCTTTTATTACTTTACTTCTTCACTTTTCTAAATACTTATTACTTCTCAAAGCATACTCCTTAAAACTGAAATTCTATCTTCTTTTCTTACTTTGATTCTTCACTTTTAAAAATACTTATTACTTCTCAAAGCATACTCCTTAAAACTGAAACTCTATCTTCTTTTATTACTTTACTTCTTCACTTTTCTAAATACTTATTACTTCTCAAAGCATACACTTAAAACTGAAATTCTATCTTCTTTTCTTACTTTACTTCTACAATTTTCAAAATAATTATTACTTCTCAAAGCATACTCCTTAAAACTGAAATTCTATCTTCTTTTCTTACTTTATTTCTTCACTTTTCTAAATAATTATTACTTCTCAAAGCATACTCCTTAAAACTGAAATTCTATCTTCTTTTCTTACTTTATTTCTTCACTTTTCTAAATACTTATTACTTCTCAAAGCATACTCCTTAAAACTGAAATTCTATCTTCTTTTCTTACTTTACTTCTTCACTTTTCAAAATACTTATTACTTCTCAAAGCACACACTAAAAACTGAAACTCTATCTTCTTTTCTTACTATAATTCTTCACTTTTCTAAATACTTATTACTTCTCAAAGCATACACTTAAAACTGAAATTCTATCTTCTTTTCTTACTTTACTTCTTCACTTTTAAAAATACTTATTACTTCTCAAAGCATACACTTAAAACTGATATTCTATCTTCTTTTCTTACTTTACTTCCTCACTTTTCAAAATACTTATTACTTCTCAAAGCATACTCCTTAAAACTGAAATTCTATCTTCTTTTCTTACTTTACTTCTTCACTTTTACAAATACTTATTACTTCTCAAAGCATACTCCTTAAAACTAAAATTCTATCTTCTTTTCTTACTTTACTTCATCACTTTTCTAAATACTTATTACTTCTCAAAGCATACTCCTTAAAACTGAAACTCTATCTTCTTTTCTTACTTTACTTCTTCACTTTTCTAAATACTTATTACTTCTCAAAGCATACTCCTTAAAACTGAAATTCTATCTTCTTTTCTTACTTTACTTCTTCACTTTTAAAAATACTTATTACTTCTCAAAGCATACACTTAAAACTGAAACTCTATCTTCTTTTCTTACTTTACTTCTTCACTTTTCAAAATACTTATTACTTCTCAAAGCATACTCCTTTAAACTGATATTCTATCTTCTTTTCTTACTTTACTTCTTCACTTTTCTAAATACTTATTACTTCTCAAAGCATACTCCTTAAAACTGAAATTCTATCTTCTTTTCTTACTTTACTACTTCACTTTTAAAAATACTTATTACTTCTCAAAGCATACTCCTTAAAACTAAAATTCTATCTTCTTTTCTTACTTTACTACTTCACTTTTCTAAATACTTATTACTTCTCAAAGCATACTCTTAAAACTGAAACTCTATCTTCTTTTCTTACTTTGATTCTTCACTTTTCTAAATACTTATTACTTCTCAAAGCATACACTTAAAACTGAAACTCTTTCTTCTTTTCTTACTTTGATTCTTCACTTTATAAAATACTTATTACTTCTCAAAGCATACTCCTTAAAACTGAAATTCTATCTTCTTTTCTTACTTTATTTCTTCACTTTTCAAAATACTTATTACTTCTCAAAGCATACTCCTTAAAACTGAAATTCTATCTTCTTTTCTTACTTTACTTCTTCACTTTTCTAAATACTTATTACTTCTCAAAGCACACACTAAAAACTGAAACTCTATCTTCTTTTCTTACTATAATTCTTCACTTTTCTAAATACTTATTACTTCTCAAAGCATACTCCTTAAAACTGAAATTCTATCTTCTTTTCTTACTTTACTTCTTCACTTTTCAAAATACTTATTACTTCTCAAAGCATACACTTAAAACTGATATTCTATCTTCTTTTCTTACTTTACTTCCTCACTTTTCAAAATACTTATTACTTCTCAAAGCATACTCCTTAAAACTGAAATTCTATCTTCTTTTCTTACTTTACTTCTTCACTTTTAAAAATACTTATTACTTCTCAAAGCATACTCCTTAAAACTGAAATTCTATCTTCTTTTCTTACTTTACTTCTTCACTTTTAAAAATACTTATTACTTCTCAAAGCATACTCCTTAAAACTGAAATTCTATCTTCTTTTCTTACTTTACTTCTTCACTTTTCTAAATACTTATTACTTCTCAAAGCATACTACTTAAAACCAAAATTCTATCTTCTTTTCTTACTTTACTTCTTCACTTTTAAAAATACTTATTACTTCTCAAAGCATACTCCTTAAAACTGAAACTCTATCTTCTTTTCTTACTTTACTTCTTCACTTTTCAAAATACTTATTACTTCTCAAAGCATACTCCTTTAAACTGATATTCTATCTTCTTTTCTTACTTTACTTCTTCACTTTTCTAAATACTTATTACTTCTCAAAGCATACTCCTTAAAACTGAAATTCTATCTTCTTTTCTTACTTTACTACTTCACTTTTACAAATACTTATTACTTCTCAAAGCATACTCCTTAAAACTAAAATTCTATCTTCTTTTCTTACTTTACTACTTCACTTTTCTAAATACTTATTACTTCTCAAAGCATACTCTTAAAACTGAAACTCTATCTTCTTTTCTTACTTTGATTCTTCACTTTTCTAAATACTTATTACTTCTCAAAGCATACTCCTTAAAACTAAAATTCTATCTTCTTTTCTTACTTTACTTCTTCACTTTATAAAATACTTATTACTTCTCAAAGCATACTCCTTAAAACTGAAATTCTATCTTCTTTTCTTACTTTACTTCTTCACTTTTCAAAATACTTATTACTTCTCAAAGCATACTCCTTAAAACTGAAATTCTATCTTCTTTTCTTACTTTATTTCTTCACTTTTCAAAATACTTATTACTTCTCAAAGCATACTCCTTAAAACTGAAATTCTATCTTCTTTTCTTACTTTACTTCTTCACTTTTCAAAATACTTATTACTTCTCAAAGCATACTACTTAAAACTAAAATTCTATCTTCTTTTCTTACTTTACTTCTTCACTTTTAAAAATACTTATTACTTCTCAAAGCATACTCCTTAAAACTAAAATTCTATCTTCTTTTCTTACTTTACTTCTTCACTTTATAAAATACTTATTACTTCTCAAAGCATACTCCTTAAAACTGAAATTCTATCTTCTTTTCTTACTTTACTTCTTCACTTTTAAAAATACTTATTACTTCTCAAAGCATACACTTAAAACTGAAACTCTATCTTCTTTTCTTACTTTACTTCTTCACTTTTCTAAATACTTATTACTTCTCAAAGCATACTACTTAAAACTAAAATTCTATCTTCTTTTCTTACTTTACTTCTTCACTTTTAAAAATACTTATTACTTCTCAAAGCATACTCCTTAAAACTAAAATTCTATCTTCTTTTCTTACTTTACTTCTTCACTTTATAAAATACTTATTACTTCTCAAAGCATACTCCTTAAAACTGAAATTCTATCTTCTTTTCTTACTTTACTTCTTCACTTTTCTAAATACTTATTACTTCTCAAAGCATACACTTAAAACTGAAACTCTATCTTCTTTTATTACTTTACTTCTTCACTTTTCAAAATACTTATTACTTCTCAAAGCATACTCCTTAAAACTGAAATTCTATCTTCTTTTCTTACTTTACTTCTTCACTTTTCTAAATACTTATTACTTCTCAAAGCATACTCCTTAAAACTGAAATTCTATCTTCTTTTCTTACTTTACTTCTTCACTTTTATAAATACTTATTACTTCTCAAAGCATACTCCTTAAAACTGATATTCTATCTTCTTTTCTTACTTTACTTCTTCACTTTTCAGAATACTTATTACTTCTCAAAGCATACTCCTTAAAACTGAAATTCTATCTTCTTTTCTTACTTTACTTCTTCACTTTTAAAAATACTTATTACTTCTCAAAGCATACTCCTTAAAACTGAAATTCTATCTTCTTTTCTTACTTTACTTCTTCACTTTTAAAAATACTTATTACTTCTCAAAGCATACTACTTAAAACCAAAATTCTATCTTCTTTTCTTACTTTACTTCTTCACTTTTAAAAATACTTATTACTTCTCAAAGCATACTCCTTAAAACTAAAATTCTATCTTCTTTTCTTACTTTACTACTTCACTTTTCTAAATACTTATTACTTCTCAAAGCATACTCCTTAAAACTGAAATTCTATCTTCTTTTCTTACTTTACTTCTTCACTTTTCTAAATACTTATTACTTCTCAAAGCATACTCCTTAAAACTAAAATTCTATCTTCTTTTCTTACTTTACTTCATCACTTTTCAGAATACTTATTACTTCTCAAATCATACTCCTTAAAACTGAAACTCTATCTTCTTTTCTTACTTTACTTCTTCACTTTTCTAAATACTTATTACTTCTCAAAGCATACTCCTTAAAACTGATATTCTATCTTCTTTTCTTACTTTACTTCTTCACTTTTCAAAATACTTATTACTTCTCAAAGCATACACTTAAAACTGAAACTCCATCTTCTTTTCTTACTTTACTTCTTCACTTTTCTAAATACTTATTACTTCTCAAAGCATACTCTTAAAACTGAAACTCTATCTTCTTTTCTTACTTTGATTCTTCACTTTTCAAAATACTTATTACTTCTCAAAGCATACTCCTTAAAACTGATATTCTATCTTCTTTTCTTACTTTGATTCTTCACTTTTCAAAATACTTATTACTTCTCAAAGCATACTCCTTAAAACTGAAATTCTATCTTCTTTTCTTACTTTACTTCTTCACTTTTCAGAATACTTATTACTTCTCAAAGCATACTACTTAAAACCAAAATTCTATCTTCTTTTCTTACTTTACTTCTTCACTTTTAAAAATACTTATTACTTCTCAAAGCATACTCCTTAAAACTGAAACTCTATCTTCTTTTCTTACTTTACTTCTTCACTTTTCAAAATACTTATTACTTCTCAAAGCATACTCCTTAAAACTGAAACTCTATCTTCTTTTCTTACTTTACTTCTTCACTTTTCTAAATACTTATTACTTCTCAAAGCATACTCCTTAAAACTGAAATTCTATCTTCTTTTCTTACTTTACTTCTTCACTTTTAAAAATACTTATTACTTCTCAAAGCATACACTTAAAACTGAAACTCTATCTTCTTTTCTTACTTTACTTCTTCACTTTTCAAAATACTTATTACTTCTCAAAGCATACTCCTTTAAACTGATATTCTATCTTCTTTTCTTACTTTACTTCTTCACTTTTCTAAATACTTATTACTTCTCAAAGCATACTCCTTAAAACTGAAATTCTATCTTCTTTTCTTACTTTACTACTTCACTTTTAAAAATACTTATTACTTCTCAAAGCATACTCCTTAAAACTAAAATTCTATCTTCTTTTCTTACTTTACTACTTCACTTTTCTAAATACTTATTACTTCTCAAAGCATACTCTTAAAACTGAAACTCTATCTTCTTTTCTTACTTTGATTCTTCACTTTTAAAAATACTTATTACTTCTCAAAGCATACACTTAAAACTGAAACTCTTTCTTCTTTTCTTACTTTGATTCTTCACTTTATAAAATACTTATTACTTCTCAAAGCATACTCCTTAAAACTGAAATTCTATCTTCTTTTCTTACTTTATTTCTTCACTTTTCAAAATACTTATTACTTCTCAAAGCATACTTTATTACTTCTCAAAGCATACTCCTTAAAACTGATACTTCTATCTTCTTTTTTCTTACTTTACTTCTTCACTCACTTTTCTTCTCAAAATACTTATTACTTCTCAAACTTTTCAAAATACTTATTACTTCTCAAAGCATACTCCTTAAAACTGAAATTCTATCTTCTTTTCTTACTTTACTTCTTCACTTTTAAAAATACTTATTACTTCTCAAAGCATACTCCTTAAAACTGAAATTCTATCTTCTTTTCTTACTTTACTTCTTCACTTTTAAAAATACTTATTACTTCTCAAAGCATACTCCTTAAAACTGAAATTCTATCTTCTTTTCTTACTTTACTTCTTCACTTTTCTAAATACTTATTACTTCTCAAAGCATACTACTTAAAACCAAAATTCTATCTTCTTTTCTTACTTTACTTCTTCACTTTTAAAAATACTTATTACTTCTCAAAGCATACTCCTTAAAACTGAAACTCTATCTTCTTTTCTTACTTTACTTCTTCACTTTTCAAAATACTTATTACTTCTCAAAGCATACTCCTTTAAACTGATATTCTATCTTCTTTTCTTACTTTACTTCTTCACTTTTCTAAATACTTATTACTTCTCAAAGCATACTCCTTAAAACTGAAATTCTATCTTCTTTTCTTACTTTACTACTTCACTTTTAAAAATACTTATTACTTCTCAAAGCATACTCCTTAAAACTGAAACTCTATCTTCTTTTCTTACTTTACTACTTCACTTTTCTAAATACTTATTACTTCTCAAAGCATACTCTTAAAACTGAAACTCTATCTTCTTTTCTTACTTTGATTCTTCACTTTTCTAAATACTTATTACTTCTCAAAGCATACTCCTTAAAACTAAAATTCTATCTTCTTTTCTTACTTTACTTCTTCACTTTATAAAATACTTATTACTTCTCAAAGCATACTCCTTAAAACTGAAATTCTATCTTCTTTTCTTACTTTACTTCTTCACTTTTCAAAATACTTATTACTTCTCAAAGCATACTCCTTAAAACTGAAATTCTATCTTCTTTTCTTACTTTATTTCTTCTTCACTTTTACTTCTCAAAATACTTATTACTTCTCAAAGCATACTCCTTAAAACTGATAAAAACTTCTATCTTCTTTTCTTACTTTACTTCTTCACTTTTAAAAACTACTTATTACTTCTCAAAGCATACACTTAAAACTGAAACTCTATCTTCTTTTCTTACTTTACTTCTTCACTTTTCTAAATACTTATTACTTCTCAAAGCATACTACTTAAAACTAAAATTCTATCTTCTTTTCTTACTTTACTTCTTCACTTTTAAAAATACTTATTACTTCTCAAAGCATACTCCTTAAAACTAAAATTCTATCTTCTTTTCTTACTTTACTTCTTCACTTTATAAAATACTTATTACTTCTCAAAGCATACTCCTTAAAACTGAAATTCTATCTTCTTTTCTTACTTTACTTCTTCACTTTTCTAAATACTTATTACTTCTCAAAGCATACACTTAAAACTGAAACTCTATCTTCTTTTATTACTTTACTTCTTCACTTTTCAAAATACTTATTACTTCTCAAAGCATACTCCTTAAAACTGAAATTCTATCTTCTTTTCTTACTTTATTTCTTCACTTTTCTAAATACTTATTACTTCTCAAAGCATACTCCTTAAAACTGAAATTCTATCTTCTTTTCTTACTTTACTTCTTCACTTTTATAAATACTTATTACTTCTCAAAGCATACTCCTTAAAACTGATATTCTATCTTCTTTTCTTACTTTACTTCTTCACTTTTCAGAATACTTATTACTTCTCAAAGCATACTCCTTAAAACTGAAATTCTATCTTCTTTTCTTACTTTACTTCTTCACTTTTAAAAATACTTATTACTTCTCAAAGCATACTCCTTAAAACTGAAATTCTATCTTCTTTTCTTACTTTACTTCTTCACTTTTCTAAATACTTATTACTTCTCAAAGCATACTACTTAAAACCAAAATTCTATCTTCTTTTCTTACTTTACTTCTTCACTTTTAAAAATACTTATTACTTCTCAAAGCATACTCCTTAAAACTGAAACTCTATCTTCTTTTCTTACTTTACTTCTTCACTTTTACAAATACTTATTACTTCTCAAAGCATACTCCTTAAAACTGAAATTCTATCTTCTTTTCTTACTTTACTTCTTCACTTTTCTAAATACTTATTACTTCTCAAAGCATACTCCTTAAAACTAAAATTCTATCTTCTTTTCTTACTTTACTTCATCACTTTTCAGAATACTTATTACTTCTCAAATCATACTCCTTAAAACTGAAACTCTATCTTCTTTTCTTACTTTACTTCTTCACTTTTCTAAATACTTATTACTTCTCAAAGCATACTCCTTAAAACTGATATTCTATCTTCTTTTCTTACTTTACTTCTTCACTTTTCAAAATACTTATTACTTCTCAAAGCATACTACTTAAAACTGAAACTCCATCTTCTTTTCTTACTTTACTTCTTCACTTTTAAAAATACTTATTACTTCTCAAAGCATACTCCTTAAAACTGAAACTCTATCTTCTTTTCTTACTTTGATTCTTCACTTTTCAAAATACTTATTACTTCTCAAAGCATACTCCTTAAAACTGATATTCTATCTTCTTTTCTTACTTTGATTCTTCACTTTTCAAAATACTTATTACTTCTCAAAGCATACTCCTTAAAACTGAAATTCTATCTTCTTTTCTTACTTTACTTCTTCACTTTTCAGAATACTTATTACTTCTCAAAGCATACTACTTAAAACCAAAATTCTATCTTCTTTTCTTACTTTACTTCTTCACTTTTAAAAATACTTATTACTTCTCAAAGCATACTCCTTAAAACTGAAACTCTATCTTCTTTTCTTACTTTACTTCTTCACTTTTCAAAATACTTATTACTTCTCAAAGCATACTCCTTAAAACTGAAATTCTATCTTCATTTCTTACTTTACTTCTTCACTTTTAAAAATACTTATTACTTCTCAAAGCATACTCCTTAAAACTGATATTCTATCTTCTTTTCTTACTTTACTTCTTCACTTTTCAAAATACTTATTACTTCTCAAAGCATACTCCTTAAAACTAAAATTCTATCTTCTTTTCTTACTTTGATTCTTCACTTTTCAAAATACTTATTACTTCTCAAAGCATACTACTTAAAACTGAAACTCTATCTTCTTTTCTTACTTTACTTCTTCACTTTTAAAAATACTTATTACTTCTCAAAGCATACTCCTTAAAACTGAAACTCTATCTTCTTTTCTTACTTTGATTCTTCACTTTTCCAAATACTTATTACTTCTCAAAGCATACTCCTTAAAACTGAAATTCTATCTTCTTTTCTTACTTTACTTCTTCACTTTTCAAAATACTTATTACTTCTCAAAGCATACTCCTTAAAACTGAAATTCTATCTTCTTTTCTTACTTTACTTCTTCACTTTTCAAAATACTTATTACTTCTCAAAGCATACACTTAAAACTGATATTCTATCTTCTTTTCTTACTTTACTTCTTCACTTTTCTAAATACTTATTACTTCTCAAAGCATACTCTTAAAACTGAAACTCTATCTTCTTTTCTTACTTTGATTCTTCACTTTTCAAAATACTTATTACTTCTCAAAGCATACTCCTTAAAACTGATATTCTATCTTCTTTTATTACTTTACTTCTTCACTTTTCTAAATACTTATTACTTCTCAAAGCATACTCCTTAAAACTGAAATTCAATCTTCTTTTATTACTTTACTTCTTCACTTTTATAAATACTTATTACTTCTCAAAGCATACACTTAAAACTGAAATTCTATCTTCTTTTCTTACTTAACTTCTTCACTTTTAAAAATACTTATTACTTCTCAAAGCATACTCCTTAAAACTAAAATTCTATCTTCTTTTCTTACTTTACTTCTTAACTTTTCTAAATACTTATTACTTCTCAAAGCATACTCCTTAAAACTGAAACTCTATCTTCTTTTATTACTTTACTTCTTCACTTTTCAAAATACTTATTACTTCTCAAAGCATACACTTAAAACTGAAACTCTATCTTCTTTTCTTACTTTACTTCTTCACTTTTACAAATACTTATTACTTCTCAAAGCATACTCCTTAAAACTGAAATTCTATCTTCTTTTCTTACTTTACTTCTTCACTTTTCTAAATACTTATTACTTCTCAAAGCATACTCCTTAAAACTGAAATTCTATCATCTTTTCTTACTTTACTACTTCACTTTTAAAAATACTTATTACTTCTCAAAGCATACTCCTTAAAACTAAAATTCTATCTTCTTTTCTTACTTTACTTCTTCACTTTTAAAAATACTTATTACTTCTCAAAGCATACACTTAAAACTGAAATTCTATCTTCTTTTCTTACTTTACTACTTCACTTTTACAAATACTTATTACTTCTCAAATCATACTCCTTAAAACTGAAACTCTATCTTCTTTTCTTACTTTACTTCTTCACTTTTACAAATACTTATTACTTCTCAAAGCATACTCCTTAAAACTGATATTCTATCTTCTTTTCTTACTTTACTTCTTCACTTTTCAAAATACTTATTACTTCTCAAAGCATACTCCTTAAAACTGAAATTCTATCTTCTTTTCTTACTTTACTTCTTCACTTTTAAAAATACTTATTACTTCTCAAAGCATACACTTAAAACTGAAATTCTATCTTCTTTTCTTACTTTACTACTTCACTTTTACAAATACTTATTACTTCTCAAATCATACTCCTTAAAACTGAAACTCTATCTTCTTTTCTTACTTTACTTCTTCACTTTTACAAATACTTATTACTTCTCAAAGCATACTCCTTAAAACTGATATTCTATCTTCTTTTCTTACTTTACTTCTTCACTTTTTAAAATACTTATTACTTCTTTTTATCTCTAAGTTTTAGTAACTCTAAAATCTGAAATTCTATCTTTTTTTCTTACTCTACTTCTTCACTTTTCTAAATACTTAATACTTCTCAAAGCATACTCCTTAAAACTGAAACTCTATCTTCTTTTCTTACTTTACTTCTTCACTTTTCTAAATACTTATTACTTCTCAAAGCATACTCCTTAAAACTGAAACTCTATCTTCTTTTATTACTTTACTTCTTCACTTTTCAAAATACTTATTACTTCTCAAAGCATACACTTAAAACTGAAACTCTATCTTCTTTTCTTACTTTACTTCTTCACTTTTCAGAATACTTATTACTTCTCAAATCATACTCCTTAAAACTGAAACTCTATCTTCTTTTCTTACTTTACTTCTTCACTTTTCTAAATACTTATTACTTCTCAAAGCATACTCCTTAAAACTGAAACTCTATCTTCTTTTATTACTTTACTTCTTCACTTTTCAAAATACTTATTACTTCTCTAAGCATACCCTTAAACTGAAACTCTATCTTCTTTTCTTACTTTACTTCTTCACTTTTCAGAATACTTATTACTTCTCAAATCATACTCCTTAAAACTAAAATGCTATCTTCTTTTCTTACTTTACTTCTTCACTTTTCAAAATACTTATTACTTCTCAAAGCATACACTTAAAACTGAAATTCTATCTTCTTTTCTTACTTTACTACTTCACTTTTACAAATACTTATTACTTCTCAAATCATACTCCTTAAAACTGAAACTCTATCTTCTTTTCTTACTTTACTTCTTCACTTTTCAAAATACTTATTACTTCTCAAAGCACACACTAAAAACTGAAACTCTATCTTCTTTTCTTACTTTACTTCTTCACTTTTCTAAATACTTATTACTTCTCAAAGCATACTCTTAAAACTGAAACTCTATCTTCTTTTCTTACTTTACTTCTTCACTTTTCAGAATACTTATTACTTCTCAAAGCATACTCCTTAAAACTGAAATTCTATCTTCTTTTCTTACTTTACTTCTTCACTTTTCAAAATACTTATTACTTCTCAAAGCATACACTTAAAACTGAAACTCTATCTTCTTTTCTTACTTTACTTCTTCACTTTTCAAAATACTTATTACTTCTCAAAGCATACTCCTTAAAACTGAAATTCTATCTTCTTTTCTTACTTTACTTCTTCACTTTTCAAAATACTTATTACTTCTCAAAGCATACACTTAAAACTGAAACTCTATCTTCTTTTCTTACTTTACTTCTTCACTTTTCTAAATACTTATTACTTCTCAAAGCATACTCCTTAAAACTGAAACTCTATCTTCTTTTCTTACTTTACTTCTTCACTTTTCAGAATACTTATTACTTCTCAAATCATACTCCTTAAAACTGAAACTCTATCTTCTTTTCTTACTTTACTTCTTCACTTTTCTAAATACTTATTACTTCTCAAAGCATACTCCTTAAAACTGAAACTCTATCTTCTTTTATTACTTTACTTCTTCACTTTTCAAAATACTTATTACTTCTCAAAGCATAAACTTAAAACTGAAACTCTATCTTCTTTTCTTACTTTACTTCTTCACTTTTCAGAATACTTATTACTTCTCAAAGCATACTCCTTAAAACTGATATTCTATCTTCTTTTCTTACTTTACTTCTTCACTTTTCTAAATACTTATTACTTCTCAAAGCATACTCCTTAAAACTGAAATTCTATCTTCTTTTCTTACTTTACTTCTTCACTTTTCTAAATACTTATTACTTCTCAAAGCATACACTTAAAACTGAAATTCTATCTTCTTTTCTTACTTTACTACTTCACTTTTACAAATACTTATTACTTCTCAAATCATACTCCTTAAAACTGAAATTCTATCTTCTTTTCTTACTTTACTTCTTCACTTTTCAAAATACTTATTACTTCTCAAAGCATACTCCTTAAAACTGAAATTCTATCTTCTTTTCTTACTTTACTTCTTCACTTTTCTAAATACTTATTACTTCTCAAAGCATACTCCTTAAAACTGAAATTCTATCTTCTTTTCTTACTTTACTTCTTCACTTTATAAAATACTTATTACTTCTCAAAGCATACTCCTTAAAACTGAAATTCTATCTTCTTTTCTTACTTTACTTCTTCACTTTTCAAAATACTTATTACTTCTCAAAGCATACTCCTTAAAACTGAAATTCTATCTTCTTTTCTTACTTTATTTCTTCACTTTTCAAAATACTTATTACTTCTCAAAGCATACTCCTTAAAACTGAAATTCTATCTTCTTTTCTTACTTTACTTCTTCACTTTTCAAAATACTTATTACTTCTCAAAGCATACTACTTAAAACTAAAATTCTATCTTCTTTTCTTACTTTACTTCTTCACTTTTATAAATACTTATTACTTCTCAAAGCATACTCCTTAAAACTAAAATTCTATCTTCTTTTCTTACTTTACTTCTTCACTTTATAAAATACTTATTACTTCTCAAAGCATACTCCTTAAAACTGAAATTCTATCTTCTTTTCTTACTTTACTTCTTCACTTTTAAAAATACTTATTACTTCTCAAAGCATACACTTAAAACTGAAACTCTATCTACTTTTCTTACTTTACTTCTTCACTTTTCTAAATACTTATTACTTCTCAAAGCATACTACTTAAAACTAAAATTCTATCTTCTTTTCTTACTTTACTTCTTCACTTTTAAAAATACTTATTACTTCTCAAAGCATACTCCTTAAAACTAAAATTCTATCTTCTTTTCTTACTTTACTTCTTCACTTTATAAAATACTTATTACTTCTCAAAGCATACTCCTTAAAACTGAAATTCTATCTTCTTTTCTTACTTTACTTCTTCACTTTTCAAAATACTTATTACTTCTCAAAGCACACACTAAAAACTGAAACTCTATCTTCTTTTCTTACTTTACTTCTTCACTTTTCTAAATACTTATTACTTCTCAAAGCATACTCTTAAAACTGAAACTCTATCTTCTTTTCTTACTTTACTTCTTCACTTTTCAGAATACTTATTACTTCTCAAAGCATACTCCTTAAAACTGAAATTCTATCTTCTTTTCTTACTTTACTTCTTCACTTTTCAAAATACTTATTACTTCTCAAAGCATACACTTAAAACTGAAACTCTATCTTCTTTTCTTACTTTACTTCCTCACTTTTCAAAATACTTATTACTTCTCAAAGCATACTCTTAAAACTGAAATTCTATCTTCTTTTCTTACTTTACTTCTTCACTTTTAAAAATACTTATTACTTCTCAAAGCATACTCCTTAAAACTGAAATTCTATCTTCTTTTCTTACTTTACTTCTTCACTTTTCTAAATACTTATTACTTCTCAAAGCATACTACTTAAAACCAAAATTCTATCTTCTTTTCTTACTTTACTTCTTCACTTTTAAAAATACTTATTACTTCTCAAAGCATACTCCTTAAAACTGAAACTCTATCTTCTTTTCTTACTTTACTTCTTCACTTTTACAAATACTTATTACTTCTCAAAGCATACTCCTTAAAACTGAAATTCTATCTTCTTTTCTTACTTTACTTCTTCACTTTTCTAAATACTTATTACTTCTCAAAGCATACTCCTTAAAACTAAAATTCTATCTTCTTTTCTTACTTTACTTCATCACTTTTCAGAATACTTATTACTTCTCAAATCATACTCCTTAAAACTGAAACTCTATCTTCTTTTCTTATTTACTTCTTCACTTTTCTAAATACTTATTACTTCTCAAAGCATACTCCTTAAAACTGATATTCTATCTTCTTTTCTTACTTTACTTCTTCACTTTTCAAAATACTTATTACTTCTCAAAGCATACACTTAAAACTGAAACTCCATCTTCTTTTCTTACTTTACTTCTTCACTTTTCTAAATACTTATTACTTCTCAAAGCATACTCTTAAAACTGAAACTCTATCTTCTTTTCTTACTTTGATTCTTCACTTTTCAAAATACTTATTACTTCTCAAAGCATACTCCTTAAAACTGATATTCTATCTTCTTTTCTTACTTTGATTCTTCACTTTTCAAAATACTTATTACTTCTCAAAGCATACTCCTTAAAACTGAAATTCTATCTTCTTTTCTTACTTTACTTCTTCACTTTTCAGAATACTTATTACTTCTCAAAGCATACTACTTAAAACCAAAATTCTATCTTCTTTTCTTACTTTACTTCTTCACTTTTAAAAATACTTATTACTTCTCAAAGCATACTCCTTAAAACTGAAACTCTATCTTCTTTTCTTACTTTACTTCTTCACTTTTCAAAATACTTATTACTTCTCAAAGCATACTCCTTAAAACTGAAATTCTATCTTCTTTTCTTACTTTACTTCTTCACTTTTAAAAATACTTATTACTTCTCAAAGCATACTCCTTAAAACTGATATTCTATCTTCTTTTCTTACTTTACTTCTTCACTTTTCAAAATACTTATTACTTCTCAAAGCATACTCCTTAAAACTAAAATTCTATCTTCTTTTCTTACTTTGATTCTTCACTTTTCAAAATACTTATTACTTCTCAAAGCATACTACTTAAAACTAAAATTCTATCTTCTTTTCTTACTTTACTTCTTCACTTTATAAAATACTTATTACTTCTCAAAGCATACTCCTTAAAACTGAAACTCTATCTTCTTTTCTTACTTTACTTCTTCACTTTTAAAAATACTTATTACTTCTCAAAGCATACTCCTTAAAACTGAAACTCTATCTTCTTTTCTTACTTTGATTCTTCACTTTTCCAAATACTTATTACTTCTCAAAGCATACTCCTTAAAACTGAAATTCTATCTTCTTTTCTTACTTTACTTCTTCACTTTTCAAAATACTTATTACTTCTCAAAGCATACTCCTTAAAACTGAAATTCTATCTTCTTTTCTTACTTTACTTCTTCACTTTTCAAAATACTTATTACTTCTCAAAGCATACACTTAAAACTGATATTCTATCTTCTTTTCTTACTTTACTTCTTCACTTTTCTAAATACTTATTACTTCTCAAAGCATACTCTTAAAACTGAAACTCTATCTTCTTTTCTTACTTTGATTCTTCACTTTTCAAAATACTTATTACTTCTCAAAGCATACTCCTTAAAACTGATATTCTATCTTCTTTTATTACTTTACTTCTTCACTTTTCAAAATACTTATTACTTCTCAAAGCATACTCCTTAAAACTGAAATTCAATCTTCTTTTATTACTTTACTTCTTCACTTTTATAAATACTTATTACTTCTCAAAGCATACACTTAAAACTGAAATTCTATCTTCTTTTCTTACTTAACTTCTTCACTTTTAAAAATACTTATTACTTCTCAAAGCATACTCCTTAAAACTAAAATTCTATCTTCTTTTCTTACTTTACTTCTTAACTTTTCTAAATACTTATTACTTCTCAAAGCATACTCCTTAAAACTGAAACTCTATCTTCTTTTATTACTTTACTTCTTCACTTTTCAAAATACTTATTACTTCTCAAAGCATACACTTAAAACTGAAACTCTATCTTCTTTTCTTACTTTACTTCTTCACTTTTTAAAATACTTATTACTTCTCAAAGCATACTCCTTAAAACTGAAACTCTATCTTCTTTTCTTACTTTACTTCTTCACTTTTAAAAATACTTATTACTTCTCAAAGCATACTCCTTAAAACTGAAATTCTATCATCTTTTCTTACTTTACTTCTTCACTTTTAAAAATACTTATTACTTCTCAAAGCATACTCCTTAAAACTAAAATTCTATCTTCTTTTCTTACTTTACTTCTTCACTTTTAAAAATACTTATTACTTCTCAAAGCATACACTTAAAACTGAAATTCTATCTTCTTTTCTTACTTTACTACTTCACTTTTACAAATACTTATTACTTCTCAAATCATACTCCTTAAAACTGAAACTCTATCTTCTTTTCTTACTTTACTTCTTCACTTTTACAAATACTTATTACTTCTCAAAGCATACTACTTAAAACCAAAATTCTATCTTCTTTTCTTACTTTACTTCTTCACTTTTCAAAATACTTATTACTTCTCAAAGCATACTCCTTAAAACTGAAATTCTATCTTCTTTTCTTACTTTACTTCTTCACTTTTAAAAATACTTATTACTTCTCAAAGCATACACTTAAAACTGAAATTCTATCTTCTTTTCTTACTTTACTACTTCACTTTTACAAATACTTATTACTTCTCAAATCATACTCCTTAAAACTGAAACTCTATCTTCTTTTCTTACTTTACTTCTTCACTTTTACAAATACTTATTACTTCTCAAAGCATACTCCTTAAAACTGATATTCTATCTTCTTTTCTTACTTTACTTCTTCACTTTTTAAAATACTTATTACTTCTTTTTATCTCTAAGTTTTAGTAACTCTAAAATCTGAAATTCTATCTTTTTTTCTTACTCTACTTCTTCACTTTTCTAAATACTTAATACTTCTCAAAGCATACTCCTTAAAACTAAAACTCTATCTTCTTTTCTTACTTTACTTCTTCACTTTTCTAAATACTTATTACTTCTCAAAGCATACTCCTTAAAACTGAAACTCTATCTTCTTTTCTTACTTTACTTCTTCACTTTTCAAAATACTTATTACTTCTCAAAGCATACACTTAAAACTGAAACTCTATCTTCTTTTCTTACTTTACTTCTTCACTTTTCAGAATACTTATTACTTCTCAAAGCATACTCCTTAAAACTGAAACTCTATCTTCTTTTCTTACTTTACTTCTTCACTTTTCAGAATACTTATTACTTCTCAAATCATACTCCTTAAAACTAAAATTCTATCTTCTTTTCTTACTTTGATTCTTCACTTTTCAAAATACTTATTACTTCTTTTTATCTCTAAGTTTTAGTAACTCTAAAATCTGAAATTCTATCTTTTTTTCTTACTCTACTTCTTCACTTTTCAAAATACTTATTACTTCTCAAAGCATACACTTTAAACTGAAACTCTATCTTCTTTTCTTACTTTACTTCTTCACTTTTCAGAATACTTATTACTTCTCAAATCATACTCCTTAAAACTGAAACTCTATCTTCTTTTCTTACTTTACTTCTTCACTTTTCTAAATACTTATTACTTCTCAAAGCATACTCCTTAAAACTGAAACTCTATCTTCTTTTATTACTTTACTTCTTCACTTTTCAAAATACTTATTACTTCTCTAAGCATACCCTTAAACTGAAACTCTATCTTCTTTTCTTACTTTACTTCTTCACTTTTCAGAATACTTATTACTTCTCAAATCATACTCCTTAAAACTAAAATTCTATCTTCTTTTCTTACTTTGATTCTTCACTTTTCAAAATACTTATTACTTCTCAAAGCATACACTTAAAACTGAAATTCTATCTTCTTTTCTTACTTTACTACTTCACTTTTACAAATACTTATTACTTCTCAAATCATACTCCTTAAAACTGAAACTCTATCTTCTTTTCTTACTTTACTTCTTCACTTTTCAAAATACTTATTACTTCTCAAAGCACACACTAAAAACTGAAACTCTATCTTCTTTTCTTACTTTACTTCTTCACTTTTCTAAATACTTATTACTTCTCAAAGCATACTCTTAAAACTGAAACTCTATCTTCTTTTCTTACTTTACTTCTTCACTTTTCAGAATACTTATTACTTCTCAAAGCATACTCCTTAAAACTGAAATTCTATCTTCTTTTCTTACTTTACTTCTTCACTTTTCAAAATACTTATTACTTCTCAAAGCATACACTTAAAACTGAAACTCTATCTTCTTTTCTTACTTTACTTCCTCACTTTTCAAAATACTTATTACTTCTCAAAGCATACTCTTAAAACTGAAATTCTATCTTCTTTTCTTACTTTACTTCTTCACTTTTCTAAATACTTATTACTTCTCAAAGCATACTCCTTAAAACTGAAACTCTATCTTCTTTTCTTACTTTACTTCTTCACTTTTCAGAATACTTATTACTTCTCAAATCATACTCCTTAAAACTGAAACTCTATCTTCTTTTCTTACTTTACTTCTTCACTTTTAAAAATACTTATTACTTCTCAAAGCATACTCCTTAAAACTGAAACTCTATCTTCTTTTATTACTTTACTTCTTCACTTTTCAAAATACTTATTACTTCTCAAAGCATACTCCTTAAAACTGAAACTCTATCTTCTTTTCTTACTTTACTTCTTCACTTTTCAGAATACTTATTACTTCTCAAAGCATACTCCTTAAAACTGATATTCTATCTTCTTTTCTTACTTTACTTCTTCACTTTTCAAAATACTTATTACTTCTCAAAGCATACTCCTTAAAACTGAAATTCTATCTTCTTTTCTTACTTTACTTCTTCACTTTTCAGAATACTTATTACTTCTCAAATCATACTCCTTAAAACTGAAATTCTATCTTCTTTTCTTACTTTACTACTTCACTTTTACAAATACTTATTACTTCTCAAATCATACTCCTTAAAACTGAAACTCTATCTTCTTTTCTTACTTTACTTCTTCACTTTTCTAAATACTTATTACTTCTCAAAGCATACTCTTTAAAACTGAAATTCTATCTTCTTTTCTTACTTTACTTCTTCACTTTTCTAAATACTTATTACTTCTCAAAGCATACTCTTTAAAACTGAAATTCTATCTTCTTTTCTTACTTTACTTCTTCACTTTTCTAAATACTTATTACTTCTCAAAGCATACTCTTTAAAACTGAAATTCTATCTTCTTTTCTTACTTTACTTCTTCACTTTTAAAAATACTTATTACTTCTCAAAGCATACACTTAAAACTGAAACTCTATCTTCTTTTCTTACTTTACTTCTTCACTTTTCAAAATACTTATTACTTCTCAAAGCATACACTTAAAACTGAAACTCTATCTTCTTTTCTTACTTTACTTCTTCACTTTTCAAAATACTTATTACTTCTCAAATCATACTCTTAAAACTGAAACTCTATCTTCTTTTCTTACTTTGATTCTTCACTTTTCAAAATACTTATTACTTCTCAAAGCATACTCCTTAAAACTGATATTCTATCTTCATTTCTTACTTTACTTCTTCACTTTTCTAAATAATTATTACTTCTCAAAGCATACACTTAAAACTGAAACTCTATCTTCTTTTCTTACTTTACTTCTTCACTTTTCAGAATACTTATTACTTCTCAAATCATACTCCTTAAAACTGAAACTCTATCTTCTTTTCTTACTTTACTTCTTCACTTTTCAAAATACTTATTACTTCTCAAAGCATACACTTAAAACTGAAACTCTATCTTCTTTTCTTACTTTACTTCTTCACTTTTCAGAATACTTATTACTTCTCAAAGCATACACTTAAAACTGAAACTCTATCTTCTTTTCTTACTTTACTTCTTCACTTTTCAGAATACTTATTACTTCTCAAAGCATACTCCTTAAAACTGAAACTCTATCTTCTTTTCTTACTTTACTTCTTCACTTTTCAAAATACTTATTACTTCTCAAAGCATACACTTAAAACTGAAACTCTATCTTCTTTTCTTACTTTACTTCTTCACTTTTCAGAATACTTATTACTTCTCAAATCATACTCCTTAAAACTGAAATTCTATCTTCTTTTCTTACTTTACTTCTTCACTTTTCAAAATACTTATTACTTCTCAAAGCATACACTTAAAACTGAAACTCTATCTTCTTTTCTTACTTTACTTCTTCACTTTTCAGAATACTTATTACTTCTCAAATCATACTCCTTAAAACTGAAACTCTATCTTCTTTTCTTACTTTACTTCTTCACTTTTCTAAATACTTATTACTTCTCAAAGCATACTCCTTAAAACTGAAACTCTATCTTCTTTTATTACTTTACTTCTTCACTTTTCTAAATACTTATTACTTCTCAAAGCATACTCCTTAAAACTGAAATTCTATCTTCTTTTCTTACTTTACTTCTTCACTTTTATAAATACTTATTACTTCTCAAAGCATACTCCTTAAAACTAAAATTCTATCTTCTTTTCTTACTTTACTTCATCACTTTTCAGAATACTTATTACTTCTCAAATCATACTCCTTAAAACTAAAATTCTATCTTCTTTTCTTACTTTACTTCTTCACTTTATAAAATACTTATTACTTCTCAAAGCATACTCCTTAAAACTGATATTCTATCTTCTTTTCTTACTTTACTTCTTCACTTTTCAAAATACTTATTACTTCTCAAAGCATACTCCTTAAAACTGATATTCTATCTTCTTTTCTTACTTTACTTCTTCACTTTTCAAAATACTTATTACTTCTCAAAGCATACTCCTTAAAACTGAAATTCTATCTTCTTTTCTTACTTTACTTCTTCACTTTTCAAAATACTTATTACTTCTCAAAGCATACACTTAAAACTGAAACTCTATCTTCTTTTCTTACTTTACTTCTTCACTTTTTAAAATACTTATTACTTCTCAAAGCATACTCCTTAAAACTGAAACTCTATCTTCTTTTCTTACTTTACTTCTTCACTTTTCAAAATACTTATTACTTCTCAAAGCATACACTTAAAACTGAAACTCTATCTTCTTTTCTTACTTTACTTCTTCACTTTTCAGAATACTTATTACTTCTCAAATCATACTCCTTAAAACTGAAATTCTATCTTCTTTTCTTACTTTACTTCTTCACTTTTTAAAATACTTATTACTTCTCAAAGCATACTCCTTAAAACTGATATTCTATCTTCTTTTCTTACTTTACTTCTTCACTTTTAAAAATACTTATTACTTCTCAAAGCATACTCCTTAAAACTGATATTCTATCTTCTTTTCTTACTTTACTTCTTCACTTTTCAAAATACTTATTACTTCTCAAAGCATACTCCTTAAAACTGATATTCTATCTTCTTTTCTTACTTTACTTCTTCACTTTTCAAAATACTTATTACTTCTCAAAGCATACTCCTTAAAACTGAAATTCTATCTTCTTTTCTTACTTTACTTCTTCACTTTTAAAAATACTTATTACTTCTCAAAGCATACACTTAAAACTGAAACTCTATCTTCTTTTCTTACTTTACTTCTTCACTTTTTAAAATACTTATTACTTCTCAAAGCATACTCCTTAAAACTGAAACTCTATCTTCTTTTCTTACTTTACTTCTTCACTTTTCTAAATACTTATTACTTCTCAAAGCATACTCCTTAAAACTGATATTCTATCTTCTTTTCTTACTTTACTTCTTCACTTTTAAAAATACTTATTACTTCTCAAAGCATACTCCTTAAAACTGAAATTCTATCTTCTTTTCTTACTTTACTTCTTCACTTTTCTAAATACTTATTACTTCTTTTTATCTCTAAGTTTTAGTAACTCTAAAATCTGAAATTCTATCTTTTTTTCTTACTCTACTTCTTCACTTTTCTAAATACTTAATACTTCTCAAAGCATACTCCTTAAAACTAAAACTCTATCTTCTTTTCTTACTTTACTTCTTCACTTTTCTAAATACTTATTACTTCTCAAAGCATACTCCTTAAAACTGAAACTCTATCTTCTTTTCTTACTTTACTTCTTCACTTTTCAAAATACTTATTACTTCTCAAAGCATACACTTAAAACTGAAACTCTATCTTCTTTTCTTACTTTACTTCTTCACTTTTCAGAATACTTATTACTTCTCAAAGCATACTCCTTAAAACTGAAACTCTATCTTCTTTTCTTACTCTACTTCTTCACTTTTCAGAATACTTATTACTTCTCAAATCATACTCCTTAAAACTAAAATGCTATCTTCTTTTCTTACTTTACTTCTTCACTTTTCTAAATACTTATTACTTCTCAAAGCATACACTTAAAACTGAAACTCTATCTTCTTTTCTTACTTTACTTCTTCACTTTTCTAAATACTTATTACTTCTCAAAGCATACTCTTAAAACTGAAACTCTATCTTCTTTTCTTACTTTGATTCTTCACTTTTCAAAATACTTATTACTTCTCAAAGCATACTCCTTAAAACTGATATTCAATCTTCTTTTCTTACTTTACTTCTTCACTTTTCAAAATACTTATTACTTCTCAAAGCATACTCCTTAAAACTGAAACTCTATCTTCTTTTATTACTTTACTTCTTCACTTTTCAAAATACTTATTACTTCTCAAAGCATACACTTAAAACTGAAACTCTATCTTCTTTTCTTACTTTACTTCTTCACTTTTCAGAATACTTATTACTTCTCAAATCATACTCCTTAAAACTGAAATTCTATCTTCTTTTCTTATTTTACTTCTTCACTTTTCAAAATACTTATTACTTCTCAAAGCATACTCCTTAAAACTGAAATTCTATCTTCTTTTCTTACTTTACTTCTTCACTTTTCAAAATACTTATTACTTCTCAAAGCATACTCCTTAAAACTGAAATTCTATCTTCTTTTCTTACTTTACTTCTTCACTTTTAAAAATACTTATTACTTCTCAAAGCATACACTTAAAACTGAAATTCTATCTTCTTTTCTTACTTTACTACTTCACTTTTACAAATACTTATTACTTCTCAAATCATACTCCTTAAAACTGAAACTCTATCTTCTTTTCTTACTTTACTTCTTCACTTTTACAAATACTTATTACTTCTCAAAGCATACTCCTTAAAACTGATATTCTATCTTCTTTTCTTACTTTACTTCTTCACTTTTAAAAATACTTATTACTTCTCAAAGCATACTCTTAAAACTGAAACTCTATCTTCTTTTCTTACTTTGATTCTTCACTTTTAAAAATACTTATTACTTCTCAAAGCATACTCCTTAAAACTGATATTCTATCTTCTTTTCTTACTTTACTTCTTCACTTTTCAAAATACTTATTACTTCTCAAAGCATACTCCTTAAAACTGAAATTCTATCTTCTTTTCTTACTTTACTTCTTCACTTTTCAAAATACTTATTACTTCTCAAAGCATACACTTAAAACTGAAACTCTATCTTCTTTTCTTACTTTACTTCTTCACTTTTTAAAATACTTATTACTTCTCAAAGCATACTCCTTAAAACTGAAACTCTATCTTCTTTTCTTACTTTACTTCTTCACTTTTCAGAATACTTATTACTTCTCAAAGCATACTCTTAAAACTGAAACTCTATCTTCTTTTCTTACTTTGATTCTTCACTTTTCAAAATACTTATTACTTCTCAAAGCATACTCCTTAAAACTGATATTCTATCTTCTTTTCTTACTTTACTTCTTCACTTTTCAAAATACTTATTACTTCTCAAAGCATACTCCTTAAAACTGAAATTCTATCTTCTTTTATTACTTTACTTCTTCACTTTTCAAAATACTTATTACTTCTCAAAGCATACACTTAAAACTGAAACTCTATCTTCTTTTCTTACTTTACTTCTTCACTTTTCAGAATACTTATTACTTCTCAAATCATACTCCTTAAAACTGAAATTCTATCTTCTTTTCTTACTTTACTTCTTCACTTTTCAAAATACTTATTACTTCTCAAAGCATACTCCTTAAAACTGAAATTCTATCTTCTTTTCTTACTTTACTTCTTCACTTTTCAAAATACTTATTACTTCTCAAAGCATACACTTAAAACTGATATTCTATCTTCTTTTCTTACTTTACTTCTTCACTTTTTAAAATACTTATTACTTCTCAAAGCATACACTTAAAACTGAAACTCTATCTTCTTTTCTTACTTTACTTCTTCACTTTTCAGAATACTTATTACTTCTCAAATCATACTCCTTAAAACTGAAACTCTATCTTCTTTTCTTACTTTACTTCTTCACTTTTCTAAATACTTATTACTTCTCAAAGCATACTCCTTAAAACTGATATTCTATCTTCTTTTCTTACTTTACTTCTTCACTTTTAAAAATACTTATTACTTCTCAAAGCATACTCTTAAAACTGAAACTCTATCTTCTTTTCTTACTTTGATTCTTCACTTTTAAAAATACTTATTACTTCTCAAAGCATACTCCTTAAAACTGATATTCTATCTTCTTTTCTTACTTTACTTCTTCACTTTTCAAAATACTTATTACTTCTCAAAGCATACTCCTTAAAACTGAAATTCTATCTTCTTTTCTTACTTTACTTCTTCACTTTTCAAAATACTTATTACTTCTCAAAGCATACACTTAAAACTGAAACTCTATCTTCTTTTCTTACTTTACTTCTTCACTTTTCAGAATACTTATTACTTCTCAAATCATACTCCTTAAAACTGAAACTCTATCTTCTTTTCTTACTTTACTTCTTCACTTTTCTAAATACTTATTACTTCTCAAAGCATACTCTTTAAAACTGAAATTCTATCTTCTTTTCTTACTTTACTTCTTCACTTTTCTAAATACTTATTACTTCTCAAAGCATACTCTTTAAAACTGAAATTCTATCTTCTTTTCTTACTTTACTTCTTCACTTTTCAGAATACTTATTACTTCTCAAAGCATACTCTTTAAAACTGAAATTCTATCTTCTTTTCTTACTTTACTTCTTCACTTTTAAAAATACTTATTACTTCTCAAAGCATACACTTAAAACTGAAACTCTATCTTCTTTTCTTACTTTACTTCTTCACTTTTCAAAATACTTATTACTTCTCAAAGCATACACTTAAAACTGAAATTCTATCTTCTTTTCTTACTTTACTTCTTCACTTTTCTAAATACTTATTACTTCTCAAAGCATACTCTTTAAAACTGAAATTCTATCTTCTTTTCTTACTTTACTTCTTCACTTTTCAGAATACTTATTACTTCTCAAAGCATACTCTTTAAAACTGAAATTCTATCTTCTTTTCTTACTTTACTTCTTCACTTTTAAAAATACTTATTACTTCTCAAAGCATACACTTAAAACTGAAACTCTATCTTCTTTTCTTACTTTACTTCTTCACTTTTCAAAATACTTATTACTTCTCAAAGCATACACTTAAAACTGAAATTCTATCTTCTTTTCTTACTTTACTTCTTCACTTTTAAAAATACTTATTACTTCTCAAAGCATACACTTAAAACTGATATTCTATCTTCTTTTCTTACTTTACTTCTTCACTTTTAAAAATACTTATTACTTCTCAAAGCATACTCTTAAAACTGAAACTCTATCTTCTTTTCTTACTTTGATTCTTCACTTTTAAAAATACTTATTACTTCTCAAAGCATACTCCTTAAAACTGATATTCTATCTTCATTTCTTACTTTACTTCTTCACTTTTCTAAATACTTATTACTTCTCAAAGCATACTCCTTAAAACTGAAATTCTATCTTCTTTTCTTACTTTACTTCTTCACTTTTCAAAATACTTATTACTTCTCAAAGCATACACTTAAAACTGAAACTCTATCTTCTTTTCTTACTTTACTTCTTCACTTTTTAAAATACTTATTACTTCTCAAAGCATACTCCTTAAAACTGAAACTCTATCTTCTTTTCTTACTTTACTACTTCACTTTTAAAAATACTTATTACTTCTTAAAGCATACACTTAAAACTGATATTCTATCTTCTTTTCTTACTTTACTTCTTCACTTTTAAAAATACTTATTACTTCTCAAAGCATACACTTAAAACTGATATTCTATCTTCTTTTCTTACTTTACTTCTTCACTTTTAAAAATACTTATTACTTCTCAAAGCATACTCTTAAAACTGAAACTCTATCTTCTTTTCTTACTTTGATTCTTCACTTTTAAAAATACTTATTACTTCTCAAAGCATACTCCTTAAAACTGATATTCTATCTTCATTTCTTACTTTACTTCTTCACTTTTCTAAATACTTATTACTTCTCAAAGCATACTCCTTAAAACTGAAATTCTATCTTCTTTTCTTACTTTACTTCTTCACTTTTCAAAATACTTATTACTTCTCAAAGCATACACTTAAAACTGAAACTCTATCTTCTTTTCTTACTTTACTTCTTCACTTTTTAAAATACTTATTACTTCTCAAAGCATACTCCTTAAAACTGAAACTCTATCTTCTTTTCTTACTTTACTACTTCACTTTTAAAAATACTTATTACTTCTTAAAGCATACACTTAAAACTGATATTCTATCTTCTTTTCTTACTTTACTTCTTCACTTTTAAAAATACTTATTACTTCTCAAAGCATACTCCTTAAAACTGAAATTCTATCTTCTTTTCTTACTTTACTTCTTCACTTTTAAAAATACTTATTACTTCTCAAAGCATACTCCTTAAAACTGATATTCTATCTTCTTTTCTTACTTTACTTCTTCACTTTTAAAAATACTTATTACTTCTCAAAGCATACTCCTTAAAACTGAAATTCTATCTTCTTTTCTTACTTTACTTCTTCACTTTTAAAAATACTTATTACTTCTTTTTATCTCTAAGTTTTAGTAACTCTAAAATCAAAATTCTATCTTTTTTTCTTACTCTACTTCTTCACTTTTCTAAATACTTAATACGTCTCAAAGCATACTCCTTAAAACTAAAACTCTATCTTCTTTTCTTACTTTACTTCTTCACTTTTCTAAATACTTATTACTTCTCAAAGCATACTCCTTAAAACTGAAACTCTATCTTCTTTTATTACTTTACTTCTTCACTTTTCAAAATACTTATTACTTCTCAAAGCATACACTTAAAACTGAAACTCTATCTTCTTTTCTTACTTTACTTCTTCACTTTTCAAAATACTTATTACTTCTCAAAGCATACTCCTTAAAACTGATATTCTATCTTCTTTTCTTACTTTACTTCTTCACTTTTCAAAATACTTATTACTTCTCAAAGCATACTCCTTAAAACTGAAACTCTATCTTCTTTTCTTACTTTACTTCTTCACTTTTCAAAATACTTATTACTTCTCAAAGCATACACTTAAAACTGATATTCTATCTTCTTTTCTTACTTTACTTCTTCACTTTTAAAAATACTTATTACTTCTCAAAGCATACTCCTTAAAACTGAAATTCTATCTTCTTTTCTTACTTTACTTCTTCACTTTTAAAAATACTTATTACTTCTCAAAGCATACACTTAAAACTGATATTCTATCTTCTTTTCTTACTTTACTTCTTCACTTTTAAAAATACTTATTACTTCTCAAAGCATACTCCTTAAAACTGAAATTCTATCTTCTTTTCTTACTTTACTTCTTCACTTTTAAAAATACTTATTACTTCTTTTTATCTCTAAGTTTTAGTAACTCTAAAATCAAAATTCTATCTTTTTTTCTTACTCTACTTCTTCACTTTTCTAAATACTTAATACGTCTCAAAGCATACTCCTTAAAACTAAAACTCTATCTTCTTTTCTTACTTTACTTCTTCACTTTTCTAAATACTTATTACTTCTCAAAGCATACTCCTTAAAACTGAAACTCTATCTTCTTTTATTACTTTACTTCTTCACTTTTCAAAATACTTATTACTTCTCAAAGCATACACTTAAAACTGAAACTCTATCTTCTTTTCTTACTTTACTTCTTCACTTTTCAAAATACTTATTACTTCTCAAAGCATACTCCTTAAAACTGAAATTCTATCTTCTTTTCTTACTTTACTTCTTCACTTTTAAAAATACTTATTACTTCTCAAAGCATACTCCTTAAAACTGATATTCTATCTTCTTTTCTTACTTTACTTCTTCACTTTTAAAAATACTTATTACTTCTCAAAGCATACACTTAAAACTGATATTCTATCTTCTTTTCTTACTTTACTTCTTCACTTTTAAAAATACTTATTACTTCTCAAAGCATACTCCTTAAAACTGAAATTCTATCTTCTTTTCTTACTTTACTTCTTCACTTTTAAAAATACTTATTACTTCTCAAAGCATACACTTAAAACTGATATTCTATCTTCTTTTCTTACTTTACTTCTTCACTTTTCAAAATACTTATTACTTCTCAAAGCATACACTTAAAACTGAAATTCTATCTTCTTTTCTTACTTTACTTCTTCACTTTTAAAAATACTTATTACTTCTCAAAGCATACTCCTTAAAACTGAAATTCTATCTTCTTTTCTTACTTTACTTCTTCACTTTTAAAAATACTTATTACTTCTCAAAGCATACACTTAAAACTGAAATTCTATCTTCTTTTCTTACTTTACTTCTTCACTTTTAAAAATACTTATTACTTCTCAAAGCATACTCCTTAAAACTGAAATTCTATCTTCTTTTCTTACTTTACTTCTTCACTTTTAAAAATACTTATTACTTCTCAAAGCATACACTTAAAACTGATATTCTATCTTCTTTTCTTACTTTACTTCTTCACTTTTAAAAATACTTATTACTTCTCAAAGCATACTCCTTAAAACAGAAACTCTATCTTCTTTTCTTACTTTACTTCTTCACTTTTCAGAATACTTATTACTTCTCAAAGCATACTCCTTAAAACTGATATTCTATCTTCTTTTCTTACTTTACTTCTTCACTTTTAAAAATACTTATTACTTCTCAAAGCATACTCCTTAAAACTGAAACTCTATCTTCTTTTCTTACTCTACTTCTTCACTTTTCTAAATACTTAATACGTCTCAAAGCATACTCCTTAAAACTAAAACTCTATCTTCTTTTCTTACTTTACTTCTTCACTTTTCTAAATACTTATTACTTCTCAAAGCATACTCCTTAAAACTGAAACTCTATCTTCTTTTATTACTTTACTTCTTCACTTTTCAAAATACTTATTACTTCTCAAAGCATACACTTAAAACTGAAACTCTATCTTCTTTTCTTACTTTACTTCTTCACTTTTCTAAATACTTATTACTTCTCAAAGCATACTCCTTAAAACTGAAATTCTATCTTCTTTTCTTACTTTACTTCTTCACTTTTAAAAATACTTATTACTTCTCAAAGCATACTCCTTTAAACTGAAATTCTATCTTCTTTTCTTACTTTACTTCTTCACTTTTAAAAATACTTATTACTTCTCAAAGCATACACTTAAAACTGATATTCTATCTTCTTTTCTTACTTTACTTCTTCACTTTTAAAAATACTTATTACTTCTCAAAGCATACTCCTTAAAACTAAAACTCTATCTTCTTTTCTTACTTTACTTCTTCACTTTTCTAAATACTTATTACTTCTCAAAGCATACTCCTTAAAACTGAAACTCTATCTTCTTTTATTACTTTACTTCTTCACTTTTCAAAATACTTATTACTTCTCAAAGCATACACTTAAAACTGAAACTCTATCTTCTTTTCTTACTTTACTTCTTCACTTTTCAAAATACTTATTACTTCTCAAAGCATACTCCTTAAAACTGAAATTCTATCTTCTTTTCTTACTTTACTTCTTCACTTTTAAAAATACTTATTACTTCTCAAAGCATACACTTAAAACTGATATTCTATCTTCTTTTCTTACTTTACTTCTTCACTTTTAAAAATACTTATTACTTCTCAAAGCATACTCCTTAAAACTGAAATTCTATCTTCTTTTCTTACTTTACTTCTTCACTTTTAAAAATACTTATTACTTCTCAAAGCATACTCCTTAAAACTGAAATTCTATCTTCTTTTCTTACTTTACTTCTTCACTTTTCAAAATACTTATTACTTCTCAAAGCATACACTTAAAACTGAAACTCTATCTTCTTTTCTTACTTTACTTCTTCACTTTTCAGAATACTTATTACTTCTCAAATCATACTCCTTAAAACTGAAACTCTATCTTCTTTTCTTACTTTACTACTTCACTTTTCTAAATACTTAATACTTCTCAAAGCATACACTTAAAACTGATATTCTATCTTCTTTTCTTACTTTACTTCTTCACTTTTAAAAATACTTATTACTTCTCAAAGCATACTCCTTAAAACTGAAATTCTATCTTCTTTTCTTACTTTACTTCTTCACTTTTAAAAATACTTATTACTTCTCAAAGCATACTCCTTAAAACTGAAATTCTATCTTCTTTTCTTACTTTACTTCTTCACTTTTAAAAATACTTATTACTTCTCAAAGCATACTCCTTAAAACTGAAACTCTATCTTCTTTTCTTACTTTACTTCTTCACTTTTCAAAATACTTATTACTTCTCAAAGCATACACTTAAAACTGAAACTCTATCTTCTTTTCTTACTTTACTTCTTCACTTTTAAAAATACTTATTACTTCTCAAAGCATACTCCTTAAAACTGAAATTCTATCTTCTTTTCTTACTTTACTTCTTCACTTTTAAAAATACTTATTACTTCTCAAAGCATACACTTAAAACTGATATTCTATCTTCTTTTCTTACTTTACTTCTTCACTTTTAAAAATACTTATTACTTCTCAAAGCATACTCCTTAAAACTGAAATTCTATCTTCTTTTCTTACTTTACTTCTTCACTTTTAAAAATACTTATTACTTCTTTTTATCTCTAAGTTTTAGTAACTCTAAAATCAAAATTCTATCTTTTTTTCTTACTCTACTTCTTCACTTTTCTAAATACTTATTACTTCTCAAAGCATACTCCTTAAAACTAAAATTCTATCTTCTTTTCTTACTTTACTACTTCACTTTTAAAAATACTTATTACTTCTCAAAGCATACTCCTTTAAACTGATATTCTATCTTCTTTTCTTACTTTACTTCTTCACTTTTCTAAATACTTATTACTTCTCAATGCATACACTTAAAACTGAAACTCTATCTTCTTTTCTTACTTTACTTCTTCACTTTTCAAAATACTTATTACTTCTCAAAGCATACTCCTTAAAACTGAAATTCTATCTTCTTTTCTTACTTTACTTCTTCACTTTTAAAAATACTTATTACTTCTCAAAGCATACTCCTTAAAACTGAAATTCTATCTTCTTTTCTTACTTTACTTCTTCACTTTTAAAAATACTTATTACTTCTCAAAGCATACACTTAAAACTGATATTCTATCTTCTTTTCTTACTTTACTTCTTCACTTTTAAAAATACTTATTACTTCTCAAAGCATACTCCTTAAAACTGAAATTCTATCTTCTTTTCTTACTTTACTTCTTCACTTTTAAAAATACTTATTACTTCTCAAAGCATACACTTAAAACTGATATTCTATCTTCTTTTCTTACTTTACTTCTTCACTTTTAAAAATACTTATTACTTCTCAAAGCATACTCCTTAAAACTGAAATTCTATCTTCTTTTCTTACTTTACTTCTTCACTTTTCAAAATACTTATTACTTCTCAAAGCATACACTTAAAACTGAAACTCTATCTTCTTTTCTTACTTTACTTCTTCACTTTTCTAAATACTTATTACTTCTCAAAGCATACTCCTTAAAACTGAAACTCTATCTTCTTTTATTACTTTACTTCTTCACTTTTCAAAATACTTATTACTTCTCAAAGCATACACTTAAAACTGATATTCTATCTTCTTTTCTTACTTTACTTCTTCACTTTTAAAAATACTTATTACTTCTCAAAGCATACTCCTTAAAACTGAAATTCTATCTTCTTTTATTACTTTACTTCTTCACTTTTAAAAATACTTATTACTTCTCAAAGCATACTCCTTAAAACTGATATTCTATCTTCTTTTCTTACTTTACTTCTTCACTTTTCTAAATACTTATTACTTCTCAAAGCATACTCCTTAAAACTGAAATTCTATCTTCTTTTCTTACTTTACTTCTTCACTTTTAAAAATACTTATTACTTCTCAAAGCATACTCCTTAAAACTGAAATTCTACCTTCTTTTCTTACTTTACTTCTTCACTTTTAAAAATACTTATTACTTCTCAAAGCATACACTTAAAACTGATATTCTATCTTCTTTTCTTACTTTACTTCTTCACTTTTAAAAATACTTATTACTTCTCAAAGCATACTCCTTAAAACTAAAACTCTATCTTCTTTTCTTACTTTACTTCTTCACTTTTCTAAATACTTATTACTTCTCAAAGCATACTCCTTAAAACTGAAACTCTATCTTCTTTTATTACTTTACTTCTTCACTTTTCAAAATACTTATTACTTCTCAAAGCATACACTTAAAACTGAAACTCTATCTTCTTTTCTTACTTTACTTCTTCACTTTTCAAAATACTTATTACTTCTCAAAGCATACTCCTTAAAACTGAAATTCTATCTTCTTTTCTTACTTTACTTCTTCACTTTTAAAAATACTTATTACTTCTCAAAGCATACACTTAAAACTGATATTCTATCTTCTTTTCTTACTTTACTTCTTCACTTTTAAAAATACTTATTACTTCTCAAAGCATACACTTAAAACTGAAACTCTATCTTCTTTTCTTACTTTACTTCTTCACTTTTCAGAATACTTATTACTTCTCAAAGCATACTCCTTAAAACTGATATTCTATCTTCTTTTCTTACTTTACTTCTTCACTTTTCAAAATACTTATTACTTCTCAAAGCATACACTTAAAACTGAAACTCTATCTTCTTTTCTTACTTTACTTCTTCACTTTTAAAAATACTTATTACTTCTCAAAGCATACTCCTTAAAACTGAAACTCTATCTTCTTTTCTTACTTTGATTCTTCACTTTTCTAAATACTTATTACTTCTCAAAGCATACTCCTTAAAACTAAAATTCTATCTTCTTTTCTTACTTTACTACTTCACTTTTAAAAATACTTATTACTTCTCAAAGCATACTCCTTAAAACTGAAACTCTATCTTCTTTTCTTACTTTACTTCTTCACTTTTAAAAATACTTATTACTTCTCAAAGCATACTCCTTAAAACTGATATTCTATCTTCTTTTCTTACTTTACTTCTTCACTTTTCTAAATACTTATTACTTCTCAAAGCATACTCCTTAAAACTGAAATTCTATCTTCTTTTCTTACTTTACTTCTTCACTTTTAAAAATACTTATTACTTCTCAAAGCATACTCCTTAAAACTGAAATTCTACCTTCTTTTCTTACTTTACTTCTTCACTTTTAAAAATACTTATTACTTCTCAAAGCATACACTTAAAACTGATATTCTATCTTCTTTTCTTACTTTACTTCTTCACTTTTAAAAATACTTATTACTTCTCAAAGCATACTCCTTAAAACTGAAATTCTATCTTCTTTTCTTACTTTACTTCTTCACTTTTCAAAATACTTATTACTTCTCAAAGCATACACTTAAAACTGAAACTCTATCTTCTTTTCTTACTTTACTTCTTCACTTTTCAGAATACTTATTACTTCTCAAATCATACTCCTTAAAACTGAAACTCTATCTTCTTTTCTTACTCTACTTCTTCACTTTTCTAAATACTTATTACTTCTCAAATCATACTCCTTAAAACTGAAACTCTATCTTCTTTTCTTACTCTACTTCTTCACTTTTCTAAATACTTAATACGTCTCAAAGCATACTCCTTAAAACTAAAACTCTATCTTCTTTTCTTACTTTACTTCTTCACTTTTCTAAATACTTATTACTTCTCAAAGCATACACTTAAAACTGAAACTCTATCTTCTTTTCTTACTTTACTTCTTCACTTTTCAGAATACTTATTACTTCTCAAATCATACTCCTTAAAACTGAAACTCTATCTTCTTTTCTTACTCTACTTCTTCACTTTTCTAAATACTTATTACTTCTCAAAGCATACACTTAAAACTGAAACTCTATCTTCTTTTCTTACTTTACTTCTTCACTTTTCTAAATACTTATTACTTCTCAAAGCATACTCCTTAAAACTGAAACTCTATCTTTTTTTATTACTTTACTTCTTCACTTTTAAAAATACTTATTACTTCTCAAAGCATACACTTAAAACTGATATTCTATCTTCTTTTCTTACTTTACTTCTTCACTTTTAAAAATACTTATTACTTCTCAAAGCATACTCCTTAAAACTGAAATTCTATCTTCTTTTCTTACTTTACTTCTTCACTTTTAAAAATACTTATTACTTCTCAAAGCATACTCCTTAAAACTGATATTCTATCTTCTTTTCTTACTTTACTTCTTCACTTTTCAAAATACTTATTACTTCTCAAAGCATACACTTAAAACTGAAATTCTATCTTCTTTTCTTACTTTACTTCTTCACTTTTAAAAATACTTATTACTTCTCAAAGCATACACTTAAAACTGATATTCTATCTTCTTTTCTTACTTTACTTCTTCACTTTTCTAAATACTTATTACTTCTCAAAGCATACTCCTTAAAACTGAAATTCTATCTTCTTTTCTTACTTTACTTCTTCACTTTTCAAAATACTTATTACTTCTCAAAGCATACACTTAAAACTGAAACTCTATCTTCTTTTCTTACTTTACTTCTTCACTTTTCAGAATACTTATTACTTCTCAAATCATACTCCTTAAAACTGAAACTCTATCTTCTTTTCTTACTCTACTTCTTCACTTTTCTAAATACTTAATACGTCTCAAAGCATACTCCTTAAAACTAAAACTCTATCTTCTTTTCTTACTTTACTTCTTCACTTTTCTAAATACTTATTACTTCTCAAAGCATACACTTAAAACTGAAACTCTATCTTCTTTTCTTACTTTACTTCTTCACTTTTCAGAATACTTATTACTTCTCAAATCATACTCCTTAAAACTGAAACTCTATCTTCTTTTCTTACTCTACTTCTTCACTTTTCTAAATAATTAATACTTCTCAAAGCATACTCCTTAAAACTAAAACTCTATCTTCTTTTCTTACTTTACTTCTTCACTTTTCTAAATACTTATTACTTCTCAAAGCATACTCCTTAAAACTGAAACTCTATCTTCTTTTATTACTTTACTTCTTCACTTTTCAAAATACTTATTACTTCTCAAAGCATACACTTAAAACTGATATTCTATCTTCTTTTCTTACTTTACTTCTTCACTTTTCAAAATACTTATTACTTCTCAAAGCATACTCCTTAAAACTGATATTCTATCTTCTTTTCTTACTTTACTTCTTCACTTTTAAAAATACTTATTACTTCTCAAAGCATACTCCTTAAAACTGATATTCTATCTTCTTTTCTTACTTTACTTCTTCACTTTTCAAAATACTTATTACTTCTCAAAGCATACACTTAAAACTGAAACTCTATCTTCTTTTCTTACTTTACTTCTTCACTTTTTAAAATACTTATTACTTCTCAAAGCATACTCCTTAAAACTGAAACTCTATCTTTTTTTATTACTTTACTTCTTCACTTTTCTAAATACTTATTACTTCTCAAAGCATACTCCTTAAAACTGAAATTCTATCTTCTTTTCTTACTTTACTTCTTCACTTTTAAAAATACTTATTACTTCTCAAAGCATACTCCTTAAAACTAAAATGCTATCTTCTTTTCTTACTTTACTTCTTCACTTTTAAAAATACTTATTACTTCTCAAAGCATACTCCTTAAAACTGAAACTCTATCTTCTTTTCTTACTTTACTTCTTCACTTTTAAAAATACTTATTACTTCTCAAAGCATACTCCTTTAAACTGATATTCTATCTTCTTTTCTTACTTTACTTCTTCACTTTTCAAAATACTTATTACTTCTCAAAGCATACTCCTTAAAACTAAAATTCTATCTTCTTTTCTTACTTTGATTCTTCACTTTTCAAAATACTTATTACTTCTCAAAGCATACTACTTAAAACTGAAACTCTATCTTCTTTTCTTACTTTACTTCTTCACTTTTCAAAATACTTATTACTTCTCAAAGCATACACTTAAAACTAAAACTCTATCTTCTTTTCTTACTTTACTTCTTCACTTTTCAGAATACTTATTACTTCTCAAATCATACTCCTTAAAACTGAAACTCTATCTTCTTTTCTTACTCTACTTCTTCACTTTTCTAAATACTTAATACGTCTCAAAGCATACTCCTTAAAACTAAAACTCTATCTTCTTTTCTTACTTTACTTCTTCACTTTTCTAAATACTTATTACTTCTCAAAGCATACACTTAAAACTGAAACTCTATCTTCTTTTCTTACTTTACTTCTTCACTTTTCAGAATACTTATTACTTCTCAAATCATACTCCTTAAAACTGAAACTCTATCTTCTTTTCTTACTCTACTTCTTCACTTTTCTAAATACTTAATACGTCTCAAAGCATACTCCTTAAAACTAAAACTCTATCTTCTTTTCTTACTTTACTTCTTCACTTTTCTAAATACTTATTACTTCTCAAAGCATACACTTAAAACTGAAACTCTATCTTCTTTTCTTACTTTACTTCTTCACTTTTCTAAATACTTATTACTTCTCAAAGCATACTCCTTAAAACTGAAACTCTATCTTTTTTTATTACTTTACTTCTTCACTTTTCAAAATACTTATTACTTCTCAAAGCATACTCCTTAAAACTGAAATTCTATCTTCTTTTCTTACTTTACTTCTTCACTTTTCTAAATACTTATTACTTCTCAAAGCATACTCCTTAAAACTGATATTCTATCTTCTTTTCTTACTTTACTTCTTCACTTTTCTAAATACTTATTACTTCTCAAAGCATACTCCTTAAAACTGAAACTCTATCTTCTTTTATTACTTTACTTCTTCACTTTTCTAAATACTTATTACTTCTCAAAGCATACACTTAAAACTGAAACTCTATCTTCTTTTCTTACTTTACTTCTTCACTTTTCTAAATACTTATTACTTCTCAAAGCATACTCCTTAAAACTGATATTCTATCTTCTTTTCTTACTTTACTTCTTCACTTTTCAAAATACTTATTACTTCTCAAAGCATACACTTAAAACTGAAACTCTATCTTCTTTTCTTACTTTACTTCTTCACTTTTCAGAATACTTATTACTTCTCAAATCATACTCCTTAAAACTGAAACTCTATCTTCTTTTCTTACTTTACTTCTTCACTTTTCTAAATACTTATTACTTCTCAAAGCATACACTTAAAACTGAAATTCTATCTTCTTTTCTTACTTTACTTCTTCACTTTTAAAAATACTTATTACTTCTCAAAGCATACACTTAAAACTGAAACTCTATCTTCTTTTCTTACTTTACTTCTTCACTTTTACAAATACTTATTACTTCTCAAAGCATACTCCTTAAAACTGATATTCTATCTTCTTTTCTTACTTTACTTCTTCACTTTTCTAAATACTTATTACTTCTCAAAGCATACTCCTTAAAACTGAAATTCTATCTTCTTTTCTTACTTTACTTCTTCACTTTTAAAAATACTTATTACTTCTCAAAGCATACTCCTTAAAACTGAAATTCTATCTTCTTTTCTTACTTTACTTCTTCACTTTTAAAAATACTTATTACTTCTCAAAGCATACTCCTTAAAACTAAAATTCTATCTTCTTTTCTTACTTTACTTCTTCACTTTTAAAAATACTTATTACTTCTCAAATCATACTCCTTAAAACTGAAATTCTATCTTCTTTTCTTACTTTACTTCTTCACTTTTCTAAATACTTAATACTTCTCAAAGCATACTCCTTAAAACTAAAATTCTATCTTCTTTTCTTACTTTACTTCTTCACTTTTCTAAATACTTATTACTTCTCAAAGCATACTCCTTAAAACTGAAACTCTATCTTCTTTTATTACTTTACTTCTTCACTTTTCAAAATACTTATTACTTCTCAAAGCATACACTTAAAACTGAAACTCTATCTTCTTTTCTTACTTTACTTCTTCACTTTTCAGAATACTTATTACTTCTCAAATCATACTCCTTAAAACTGAAACTCTATCTTCTTTTCTTACTTTACTTCTTCACTTTTCTAAATACTTATTACTTCTCAAAGCATACTCCTTAAAACTGAAACTCTATCTTCTTTTATTACTTTACTTCTTCACTTTTCTAAATACTTATTACTTCTCAAAGCATACACTTAAAACTGAAACTCTATCTTCTTTTCTTACTTTACTTCTTCACTTTTCTAAATACTTATTACTTCTCAAAGCATACTCCTTAAAACTGATATTCTATCTTCTTTTCTTACTTTACTTCTTCACTTTTCAAAATACTTATTACTTCTCAAAGCATACACTTAAAACTGAAACTCTATCTTCTTTTCTTACTTTACTTCTTCACTTTTAAAAATACTTATTACTTCTCAAAGCATACTCCTTAAAACTGAAACTCTATCTTCTTTTCTTACTTTGATTCTTCACTTTTCTAAATACTTATTACTTCTCAAAGCATACTCCTTAAAACTAAAATTCTATCTTCTTTTCTTACTTTACTACTTCACTTTTAAAAATACTTATTACTTCTCAAAGCATACTCCTTAAAACTGAAACTCTATCTTCTTTTCTTACTTTACTTCTTCACTTTTCTAAATACTTATTACTTCTCAAAGCATACTCCTTAAAACTGAAACTCTATCTTCTTTTATTACTTTACTTCTTCACTTTTCTAAATACTTATTACTTCTCAAAGCATACACTTAAAACTGAAACTCTATCTTCTTTTATTACTTTACTTCTTCACTTTTCTAAATACTTATTACTTCTCAAAGCATACTCCTTAAAACTGAAACTCTATCTTCTTTTATTACTTTACTTCTTCACTTTTCTAAATACTTATTACTTCTCAAAGCATACACTTAAAACTGAAACTCTATCTTCTTTTCTTACTTTACTTCTTCACTTTTCTAAATACTTATTACGTCTCAAAGCATACTCCTTAAAACTAAAACTCTATCTTCTTTTCTTACTTTACTTCTTCACTTTTCTAAATACTTATTACTTCTCAAAGCATACTCCTTAAAACTGAAACTCTATCTTCTTTTCTTACTTTACTTCTTCACTTTTCTAAATACTTATTACTTCTCAAAGCATACACTTAAAACTGAAACTCTATCTTCTTTTCTTACTTTACTTCTTCACTTTTCAAAATACTTATTACTTCTCAAATCATACTCCTTAAAACTGAAATTCTATCTTCTTTTCTTACTTTACTTCTTCACTTTTAAAAATACTTATTACTTCTCAAAGCATACTCCTTAAAACTGAAATTCTATCTTCTTTTCTTACTTTACTTCTTCACTTTTAAAAATACTTATTACTTCTCAAAGCATACACTTAAAACTGATATTCTATCTTCTTTTCTTACTTTACTTCTTCACTTTTAAAAATACTTATTACTTCTCAAAGCATACTCCTTAAAACTGAAACTCTATCTTCTTTTATTACTTTACTTCTTCACTTTTCTAAATACTTATTACTTCTCAAAGCATACACTTAAAACTGAAACTCTATCTTCTTTTCTTACTTTACTTCTTCACTTTTCTAAATACTTATTACTTCTCAAAGCATACTCCTTAAAACTGAAACTCTATCTTCTTTTATTACTTTACTTCTTCACTTTTCAAAATACTTATTACTTCTCAAATCATACTCCTTAAAACTGAAACTCTATCTTCTTTTCTTACTCTACTTCTTCACTTTTCTAAATACTTAATACGTCTCAAAGCATACTCCTTAAAACTAAAACTCTATCTTCTTTTCTTACTTTACTTCTTCACTTTTCTAAATACTTATTACTTCTCAAAGCATACTCCTTAAAACTGAAACTCTATCTTCTTTTATTACTTTACTTCTTCACTTTTCAAAATACTTATTACTTCTCAAAGCATACACTTAAAACTGAAACTCTATCTTCTTTTCTTACTTTACTTCTTCACTTTTCTAAATACTTATTACTTCTCAAAGCATACTCCTTAAAACTGAAATTCTATCTTCTTTTCTTACTTTACTTCTTCACTTTTAAAAATACTTATTACTTCTCAAAGCATACTCCTTAAAACTGAAATTCTATCTTCTTTTCTTACTTTACTTCTTCACTTTTAAAAATACTTATTACTTCTCAAAGCATACACTTAAAACTGATATTCTATCTTCTTTTCTTACTTTACTACTTCACTTTTAAAAATACTTATTACTTCTCAAAGCATACTCCTTAAAACTGAAACTCTATCTTCTTTTCTTACTTTACTTCTTCACTTTTAAAAATACTTATTACTTCTCAAAGCATACACTTAAAACTGAAACTCTATCTTCTTTTCTTACTTTACTTCTTCACTTTTCAGAATACTTATTACTTCTCAAATCATACTCCTTAAAACTGAAACTCTATCTTCTTTTCTTACTTTACTTCTTCACTTTTCTAAATACTTATTACTTCTCAAAGCATACTCCTTAAAACTGAAACTCTATCTTCTTTTCTTACTTTACTTCTTCACTTTTCTAAATACTTAATACTTCTCAAAGCATACTCCTTAAAACTAAAACTCTATCTTCTTTTCTTACTTTACTTCTTCACTTTTCTAAATACTTATTACTTCTCAAAGCATACTCCTTAAAACTGAAACTCTATCTTCTTTTATTACTTTACTTCTTCACTTTTCTAAATACTTATTACTTCTCAAAGCATACACTTAAAACTGAAACTCTATCTTCTTTTCTTACTTTACTTCTTCACTTTTCAGAATACTTATTACTTCTCAAATCATACTCCTTAAAACTGAAACTCTATCTTCTTTTCTTACTTTACTTCTTCACTTTTCTAAATACTTATTACTTCTCAAAGCATACTCCTTAAAACTGAAATTCTATCTTCTTTTCTTACTTTACTTCTTCACTTTTACAAATACTTATTACTTCTCAAAGCATACACTTAAAACTGAAACTCTATCTTCTTTTCTTACTTTACTTCTTCACTTTTCTAAATACTTATTACTTCTCAAAGCATACTCCTTAAAACTGATATTCTATCTTCTTTTCTTACTTTACTTCTTCACTTTTAAAAATACTTATTACTTCTCAAAGCATACTCCTTAAAACTGATATTCTATCTTCTTTTCTTACTTTACTTCTTCACTTTTCAAAATACTTATTACTTCTCAAAGCATACTCCTTAAAACTGAAACTCTATCTTCTTTTATTACTTTACTTCTTCACTTTTCTAAATACTTATTACTTCTCAAAGCATACACTTAAAACTGAAACTCTATCTTCTTTTCTTACTTTACTTCTTCACTTTTAAAAATACTTATTACGTCTCAAAGCATACTCCTTAAAACTGAAACTCTATCTTCTTTTCTTACTTTGATTCTTCACTTTTCTAAATACTTATTACTTCTCAAAGCATACTCCTTAAAACTAAAATTCTATCTTCTTTTCTTACTTTACTACTTCACTTTTAAAAATACTTATTACTTCTCAAAGCATACTCCTTAAAACTAAAACTCTATCTTCTTTTCTTACTTTACTTCTTCACTTTTCTAAATACTTATTACTTCTCAAAGCATACTCCTTAAAACTGAAACTCTATCTTCTTTTATTACTTTACTTCTTCACTTTTCTAAATACTTATTACTTCTCAAAGCATACACTTAAAACTGAAACTCTATCTTCTTTTATTACTTTACTTCTTCACTTTTCAAAATACTTATTACTTCTCAAAGCATACACTTAAAACTGAAACTCTATCTTCTTTTCTTACTTTACTTCTTCACTTTTAAAAATACTTATTACTTCTCAAAGCATACTCCTTAAAACTGAAACTCTATCTTCTTTTCTTACTTTGATTCTTCACTTTTCTAAATACTTATTACTTCTCAAAGCATACTCCTTAAAACTAAAATTCTATCTTCTTTTCTTACTTTACTACTTCACTTTTAAAAATACTTATTACTTCTCAAAGCATACTCCTTAAAACTGAAACTCTATCTTCTTTTCTTACTTTACTTCTTCACTTTTCTAAATACTTATTACTTCTCAAAGCATACTCCTTAAAACTGAAACTCTATCTTCTTTTATTACTTTACTTCTTCACTTTTCTAAATACTTATTACTTCTCAAAGCATACACTTAAAACTGAAACTCTATCTTCTTTTATTACTTTACTTCTTCACTTTTCAAAATACTTATTACTTCTCAAAGCATACTCCTTAAAACTGAAACTCTATCTTCTTTTATTACTTTACTTCTTCACTTTTCTAAATACTTATTACTTCTCAAAGCATACACTTAAAACTGAAACTCTATCTTCTTTTCTTACTTTACTTCTTCACTTTTTAAAATACTTATTACGTCTCAAAGCATACTCCTTAAAACTAAAACTCTATCTTCTTTTCTTACTTTACTTCTTCACTTTTCTAAATACTTATTACTTCTCAAAGCATACTCCTTAAAACTGAAACTCTATCTTCTTTTATTACTTTACTTCTTCACTTTTCTAAATACTTATTACTTCTCAAAGCATACACTTAAAACTGAAACTCTATCTTCTTTTCTTACTTTACTTCTTCACTTTTCAAAATACTTATTACTTCTCAAAGCATACTCCTTAAAACTGAAATTCTATCTTCTTTTCTTACTTTACTTCTTCACTTTTAAAAATACTTATTACTTCTCAAAGCATACTCCTTAAAACTGAAATTCTATCTTCTTTTCTTACTTTACTTCTTCACTTTTAAAAATACTTATTACTTCTCAAAGCATACACTTAAAACTGATATTCTATCTTCTTTTCTTACTTTACTTCTTCACTTTTAAAAATACTTATTACTTCTCAAAGCATACTCCTTAAAACTAAAACTCTATCTTCTTTTCTTACTTTACTTCTTCACTTTTCTAAATACTTATTACTTCTCAAAGCATACTCCTTAAAACTGAAACTCTATCTTCTTTTATTACTTTACTTCTTCACTTTTCAAAATACTTATTACTTCTCAAATCATACTCCTTAAAACTGAAACTCTATCTTCTTTTCTTACTCTACTTCTTCACTTTTCTAAATACTTAATACGTCTCAAAGCATACTCCTTAAAACTAAAACTCTATCTTCTTTTCTTACTTTACTTCTTCACTTTTCTAAATACTTATTACTTCTCAAAGCATACTCCTTAAAACTGAAACTCTATCTTCTTTTATTACTTTACTTCTTCACTTTTCTAAATACTTATTACTTCTCAAAGCATACACTTAAAACTGAAACTCTATCTTCTTTTCTTACTTTACTTCTTCACTTTTCTAAATACTTATTACTTCTCAAAGCATACTCCTTAAAACTGAAATTCTATCTTCTTTTCTTACTTTACTTCTTCACTTTTAAAAATACTTATTACTTCTCAAAGCATACTCCTTAAAACTGAAATTCTATCTTCTTTTCTTACTTTACTTCTTCACTTTTAAAAATACTTATTACTTCTCAAAGCATACACTTAAAACTGATATTCTATCTTCTTTTCTTACTTTACTTCTTCACTTTTAAAAATACTTATTACTTCTCAAAGCATACTCCTTAAAACTGAAATTCTATCTTCTTTTCTTACTTTACTTCTTCACTTTTAAAAATACTTATTACTTCTCAAAGCATACACTTAAAACTGAAACTCTATCTTCTTTTCTTACTTTACTTCTTCACTTTTCAGAATACTTATTACTTCTCAAATCATACTCCTTAAAACTGAAACTCTATCTTCTTTTCTTACTTTACTTCTTCACTTTTCTAAATACTTATTACTTCTCAAAGCATACTCCTTAAAACTGAAACTCTATCTTCTTTTATTACTTTACTTCTTCACTTTTAAAAATACTTATTACTTCTCAAAGCATACTCCTTAAAACTGATACTCTTTCTTCTTTTCTTACTTTGATTCTTCACTTTTCCAAATACTTATTACTTCTCAAAGCATACTCCTTAAAACTGAAACTCTATCTTCTTTTATTACTTTACTTCTTCACTTTTAAAAATACTTATTACTTCTCAAAGCATACACTTAAAACTGAAACTCTATCTTATTTTCTTACTTTACTTCTTCACTTTTCTAAATACTTATTACTTCTCAAAGCATACTCTTAAAACTGAAACTCTATCTTCTTTTCTTACTTTGATTCTTCACTTTTCAAAATACTTATTACTTCTCAAAGCATACTCCTTAAAACTGATATTCTATCTTCTTTTCTTACTTTACTTCTTCACTTTTAAAAATACTTATTACTTCTCAAAGCATACTCCTTAAAACTGAAATTCTATCTTCTTTTATTACTTTACTTCTTCACTTTTCAAAATACTTATTACTTCTCAAATCATACTCCTTAAAACTGAAACTCTATCTTCTTTTCTTACTCTACTTCTTCACTTTTCAGAATACTTATTACTTCTCAAATCATACTCCTTAAAACTGAAACTCTATCTTCTTTTCTTACTTTACTTCTTCACTTTTAAAAATACTTATTACTTCTCAAAGCATACTCCTTAAAACTGAAACTCTATCTTCTTTTCTTACTTTACTTCTTCACTTTTCAGAATACTTATTACTTCTCAAAGCATACACTTAAAACTGAAATTCTATCTTCTTTTCTTACTTTACTTCTTCACTTTTAAAAATACTTATTACTTCTCAAAGCATACTCCTTAAAACTGAAATTCTATCTTCTTTTCTTACTTTACTTCTTCACTTTTAAAAATACTTATTACTTCTCAAATCATACTCCTTAAAACTGAAACTCTATCTTCTTTTATTACTTTACTTCTTCACTTTTCAAAATACTTATTACTTCTCAAATCATACTCCTTAAAACTGAAACTCTATCTTCTTTTCTTACTTTACTTCTTCACTTTTAAAAATACTTATTACTTCTCAAAGCATACTCCTTAAAACTGAAACTCTATCTTCTTTTCTTACTTTACTTCTTCACTTTTCAGAATACTTATTACTTCTCAAAGCATACTCCTTAAAACTGAAACTCTATCTTCTTTTATTACTTTACTTCTTCACTTTTCAAAATACTTATTACTTCTCAAAGCATACACTTAAAACTGAAATTCTATCTTCTTTTCTTACTTTACTTCTTCACTTTTAAAAATACTTATTACTTCTCAAAGCATACTCCTTAAAACTGAAACTCTATCTTCTTTTATTACTTTACTTCTTCACTTTTCAAAATACTTATTACTTCTCAAAGCATACACTTAAAACTGAAACTCTATCTTCTTTTATTACTTTACTTCTTCACTTTTCAAAATACTTATTACTTCTCAAAGCATACACTTAAAACTGAAACTCTATCTTCTTTTCTTACTTTACTTCTTCACTTTTCAGAATACTTATTACTTCTCAAATCATACTCCTTAAAACTGAAACTCTATCTTCTTTTCTTACTTTACTTCTTCACTTTTAAAAATACTTATTACTTCTCAAAGCATACTCCTTTAAACTGATATTCTATCTTCTTTTCTTACTTTACTTCTTCACTTTTAAAAATACTTATTACTTCTCAAATCATACTCCTTAAAACTGAAATTCTATCTTCTTTTCTTACTTTACTTCTTCACTTTTCAGAATACTTATTACTTCTCAAATCATACTCCTTAAAACTGAAACTCTATCTTCTTTTCTTACTTTACTTCTTCACTTTTAAAAATACTTATTACTTCTCAAAGCATACTCCTTTAAACTGATATTCTATCTTCTTTTCTTACTTTACTTCTTCACTTTTAAAAATACTTATTACTTCTCAAATCATACTCCTTAAAACTGAAATTCTATCTTCTTTTCTTACTTTACTTCTTCACTTTTCTAAATACTTATTACTTCTCAAAGCATACTCCTTAAAACTGAAACTCTATCTTCTTTTATTACTTTACTTCTTCACTTTTCTAAATACTTATTACTTCTCAAAGCATACTCCTTAAAACTGAAATTCTATCTTCTTTTCTTACTTTACTTCTTCACTTTTAAAAATACTTATTACTTCTCAAAGCATACTCCTTAAAACTGAAATTCTATCTTCTTTTCTTACTTTACTTCTTCACTTTTAAAAATACTTATTACTTCTCAAAGCATACTCCTTAAAACTAAAATTCTATCTTCTTTTCTTACTTTACTACTTCACTTTTAAAAATACTTATTACTTCTCAAAGCATACTCCTTTAAACTGATATTCTATCTTCTTTTCTTACTTTACTTCTTCACTTTTCTAAATACTTATTACTTCTCAAAGCATACTCCTTAAAACTAAAACTCTATCTTCTTTTCTTACTTTACTTCTTCACTTTTCTAAATACTTATTACTTCTCAAAGCATACTCCTTAAAACTGAAACTCTATCTTCTTTTATTACTTTACTTCTTCACTTTTCAAAATACTTATTACTTCTCAAAGCATACACTTAAAACTGAAACTCTATCTTCTTTTCTTACTTTACTTCTTCACTTTTCGGAATACTTATTACTTCTCAAATCATACTCCTTAAAACTAAAACTCTATCTTCTTTTCTTACTTTACTTCTTCACTTTTCTAAATACTTATTACTTCTCAAAGCATACTCCTTAAAACTGAAACTCTATCTTCTTTTATTACTTTACTTCTTCACTTTTTAAAATACTTATTACTTCTCAAAGCATACACTTAAAACTGAAACTCTATCTTCTTTTCTTACTCTACTTCTTCACTTTTCTAAATACTTATTACTTCTCAAAGCATACTCCTTAAAACTAAAACTCTATCTTCTTTTCTTACTTTACTTCTTCACTTTTCTAAATACTTATTACTTCTCAAAGCATACACTTAAAACTGAAACTCTATCTTCTTTTCTTACTTTACTTCTTCACTTTTAAAAATACTTATTACTTCTCAAAGCATACTCCTTAAAACTGAAACTCTATCTTCTTTTCTTACTTTACTTCTTCACTTTTCTAAATACTTATTACTTCTCAAAGCATACTCCTTAAAACTAAAATTCTATCTTCTTTTCTTACTTTACTACTTCACTTTTAAAAATACTTATTACTTCTCAAAGCATACTCCTTTAAACTGATATTCTATCTTCTTTTCTTACTTTACTTCTTCACTTTTAAAAATACTTATTACTTCTCAAAGCATACTCCTTAAAACTGAAATTCTATCTTCTTTTATTACTTTACTTCTTCACTTTTAAAAATACTTATTACTTCTCAAATCATACTCCTTAAAACTGAAACTCTATCTTCTTTTCTTACTCTACTTCTTCACTTTTCAGAATACTTATTACTTCTCAAATCATACTCCTTAAAACTGAAACTCTATCTTCTTTTCTTACTTTACTTCTTCACTTTTAAAAATACTTATTACTTCTCAAAGCATACTCCTTAAAACTGAAACTCTATCTTCTTTTCTTACTTTACTTCTTCACTTTTCAGAATACTTATTACTTCTCAAAGCATACACTTAAAACTGAAATTCTATCTTCTTTTCTTACTTTACTTCTTCACTTTTAAAAATACTTATTACTTCTCAAAGCATACTCCTTAAAACTGAAATTCTATCTTCTTTTCTTACTTTACTTCTTCACTTTTAAAAATACTTATTACTTCTCAAATCATACTCCTTAAAACTGAAACTCTATCTTCTTTTATTACTTTACTTCTTCACTTTTAAAAATACTTATTACTTCTCAAATCATACTCCTTAAAACTGAAACTCTATCTTCTTTTCTTACTTTACTTCTTCACTTTTAAAAATACTTATTACTTCTCAAAGCATACTCCTTAAAACTGAAACTCTATCTTCTTTTCTTACTTTACTTCTTCACTTTTCAGAATACTTATTACTTCTCAAAGCATACTCCTTAAAACTGAAACTCTATCTTCTTTTATTACTTTACTTCTTCACTTTTCAAAATACTTATTACTTCTCAAAGCATACACTTAAAACTGAAATTCTATCTTCTTTTCTTACTTTACTTCTTCACTTTTAAAAATACTTATTACTTCTCAAAGCATACTCCTTAAAACTGAAACTCTATCTTCTTTTATTACTTTACTTCTTCACTTTTCAAAATACTTATTACTTCTCAAAGCATACACTTAAAACTGAAACTCTATCTTCTTTTATTACTTTACTTCTTCACTTTTCAAAATACTTATTACTTCTCAAAGCATACACTTAAAACTGAAACTCTATCTTCTTTTCTTACTTTACTTCTTCACTTTTCAGAATACTTATTACTTCTCAAATCATACTCCTTAAAACTGAAACTCTATCTTCTTTTCTTACTTTACTTCTTCACTTTTAAAAATACTTATTACTTCTCAAAGCATACTCCTTTAAACTGATATTCTATCTTCTTTTCTTACTTTACTTCTTCACTTTTAAAAATACTTATTACTTCTCAAATCATACTCCTTAAAACTGAAATTCTATCTTCTTTTCTTACTTTACTTCTTCACTTTTCTAAATACTTATTACTTCTCAAAGCATACTCCTTAAAACTGAAACTCTATCTTCTTTTATTACTTTACTTCTTCACTTTTCTAAATACTTATTACTTCTCAAAGCATACTCCTTAAAACTGAAATTCTATCTTCTTTTCTTACTTTACTTCTTCACTTTTAAAAATACTTATTACTTCTCAAAGCATACTCCTTAAAACTGAAATTCTATCTTCTTTTCTTACTTTACTTCTTCACTTTTAAAAATACTTATTACTTCTCAAAGCATACTCCTTAAAACTAAAATTCTATCTTCTTTTCTTACTTTACTACTTCACTTTTAAAAATACTTATTACTTCTCAAAGCATACTCCTTTAAACTGATATTCTATCTTCTTTTCTTACTTTACTTCTTCACTTTTCTAAATACTTATTACTTCTCAAAGCATACTCCTTAAAACTAAAACTCTATCTTCTTTTCTTACTTTACTTCTTCACTTTTCTAAATACTTATTACTTCTCAAAGCATACTCCTTAAAACTGAAACTCTATCTTCTTTTATTACTTTACTTCTTCACTTTTCAAAATACTTATTACTTCTCAAAGCATACACTTAAAACTAAAATTCTATCTTCTTTTCTTACTTTACTTCTTCACTTTTAAAAATACTTATTACTTCTCAAATCATACTCCTTAAAACTGAAACTCTATCTTCTTTTCTTACTTTACTTCTTCACTTTTCTAAATACTTATTACTTCTCAAAGCATACTCCTTAAAACTGAAACTCTATCTTCTTTTATTACTTTACTTCTTCACTTTTCAAAATACTTATTACTTCTCAAAGCATACACTTAAAACTGAAACTCTATCTTCTTTTCTTACTCTACTTCTTCACTTTTCTAAATACTTATTACTTCTCAAAGCATACTCCTTAAAACTAAAACTCTATCTTCTTTTCTTACTTTACTTCTTCACTTTTCTAAATACTTATTACTTCTCAAAGCATACACTTAAAACTGAAACTCTATCTTCTTTTCTTACTTTACTTCTTCACTTTTAAAAATACTTATTACTTCTCAAAGCATACTCCTTAAAACTGAAACTCTATCTTCTTTTCTTACTTTACTTCTTCACTTTTCTAAATACTTATTACTTCTCAAAGCATACTCCTTAAAACTAAAATTCTATCTTCTTTTCTTACTTTACTACTTCACTTTTAAAAATACTTATTACTTCTCAAAGCATACTCCTTTAAACTGATATTCTATCTTCTTTTCTTACTTTACTTCTTCACTTTTCTAAATACTTATTACTTCTCAAAGCATACTCCTTAAAACTAAAATTCTATCTTCTTTTCTTACTTTACTACTTCACTTTTAAAAATACTTATTACTTCTCAAAGCATACACTTAAAACTGATATTCTATCTTCTTTTCTTACTTTACTTCATCACTTTTCTAAATACTTATTACTTCTCAAATCATACTCCTTAAAACTAAAATGCTATCTTCTTTTCTTACTTTACTTCATCACTTTTCTAAATACTTATTACTTCTCAAAGCATACTCCTTAAAACTGAAATTCTATCTTCTTTTCTTACTTTACTTCTTCACTTTTAAAAATACTTATTACTTCTCAATGCATACACTTAAAACTAAAATTCTATCTTCTTTTCTTACTTTACTTCTTCACTTTTAAAAATACTTATTACTTCTCAAAGCATACTCCTTAAAACTGAAACTCTATCTTCTTTTCTTACTTTACTTCTTCACTTTTAAAAATACTTATTACTTCTCAAAGCATACTCCTTTAAACTGATATTCTATCTTCTTTTCTTACTTTACTTCTTCACTTTTAAAAATACTTATTACTTCTCAAATCATACTCCTTAAAACTGAAATTCTATCTTCTTTTCTTACTTTACTTCTTCACTTTTCTAAATACTTATTACTTCTCAAAGCATACTCCTTAAAACTGAAACTCTATCTTCTTTTATTACTTTACTTCTTCACTTTTCTAAATACTTATTACTTCTCAAAGCATACACTTAAAACTGAAATTCTATCTTCTTTTCTTACTCTACTTCTTAACTTTTAAAAATACTTATTACTTCTCAAAGCATACTCCTTAAAACTGAAATTCTATCTTCTTTTCTTACTTTACTACTTCACTTTTAAAAATACTTATTACTTCTCAAAGCATACTCCTTAAAACTGAAATTCTATCTTCTTTTCTTACTTTACTTCTTCACTTTTAAAAATACTTATTACTTCTCAAAGCATACTCCTTAAAACTGAAATTCTATCTTCTTTTCTTACTTTACTACTTCACTTTTAAAAATACTTATTACTTCTCAAAGCATACTCCTTCAAACTGATATTCTATCTTCTTTTCTTACTTTACTTCTTCACTTTTCTAAATACTTATTACTTCTCAAAGCATACTCCTTAAAACTAAAATTCTATCTTCTTTTCTTACTTTACTACTTCACTTTTAAAAATACTTATTACTTCTCAAAGCATACTCCTTTAAACTGATATTCTATCTTCTTTTCTTACTTTACTTCTTCACTTTTCTAAATACTTATTACTTCTCAATGCATACACTTAAAACTAAAATTCTATCTTCTTTTCTTACTTTACTTCTTCACTTTTCTAAATACTTATTACTTCTCAAAGCATACTCCTTAAAACTAAAACTCTATCTTCTTTTCTTACTTTACTTCTTCACTTTTCTAAATACTTATTACTTCTCAAAGCATACTCCTTAAAACTGAAACTCTATCTTCTTTTATTACTTTACTTCTTCACTTTTCAAAATACTTATTACTTCTCAAAGCATACACTTAAAACTGAAACTCTATCTTCTTTTCTTACTTTACTTCTTCACTTTTCGGAATACTTATTACTTCTCAAATCATACTCCTTAAAACTAAAACTCTATCTTCTTTTCTTACTTTACTTCTTCACTTTTCTAAATACTTATTACTTCTCAAAGCATACTCCTTAAAACTGAAACTCTATCTTCTTTTATTACTTTACTTCTTCACTTTTCAAAATACTTATTACTTCTCAAAGCATACACTTAAAACTGAAACTCTATCTTCTTTTCTTACTCTACTTCTTCACTTTTCTAAATACTTATTACTTCTCAAAGCATACTCCTTAAAACTAAAACTCTATCTTCTTTTCTTACTTTACTTCTTCACTTTTCTAAATACTTATTACTTCTCAAAGCATACACTTAAAACTGAAACTCTATCTTCTTTTCTTACTTTACTTCTTCACTTTTAAAAATACTTATTACTTCTCAAAGCATACTCCTTAAAACTGAAACTCTATCTTCTTTTCTTACTTTACTTCTTCACTTTTCTAAATACTTATTACTTCTCAAAGCATACTCCTTAAAACTAAAATTCTATCTTCTTTTCTTACTTTACTACTTCACTTTTAAAAATACTTATTACTTCTCAAAGCATACTCCTTTAAACTGATATTCTATCTTCTTTTCTTACTTTACTTCTTCACTTTTCTAAATACTTATTACTTCTCAAAGCATACTCCTTAAAACTAAAATTCTATCTTCTTTTCTTACTTTACTACTTCACTTTTAAAAATACTTATTACTTCTCAAAGCATACACTTAAAACTGATATTCTATCTTCTTTTCTTACTTTACTTCATCACTTTTCTAAATACTTATTACTTCTCAAATCATACTCCTTAAAACTAAAATGCTATCTTCTTTTCTTACTTTACTTCATCACTTTTCTAAATACTTATTACTTCTCAAAGCATACTCCTTAAAACTGAAATTCTATCTTCTTTTCTTACTTTACTTCTTCACTTTTAAAAATACTTATTACTTCTCAAAGCATACTCCTTAAAACTGAAATTCTATCTTCTTTTCTTACTTTACTACTTCACTTTTAAAAATACTTATTACTTCTCAAAGCATACTCCTTCAAACTGATATTCTATCTTCTTTTCTTACTTTACTTCTTCACTTTTCTAAATACTTATTACTTCTCAAAGCATACTCCTTAAAACTAAAACTCTATCTTTTTTTCTTACTTTACTACTTCACTTTTAAAAATACTTATTACTTCTCAAAGCTTACACTTAAAACTGATATTCTATCTTCTTTTCTTACTTTACTTCATCACTTTTCTAAATACTTATTACTTCTCAAATCATACTCCTTAAAACTAAAATGCTATCTTCTTTTCTTACTTTACTTCTTCACTTTTCCAAATACTTATTACTTCTCAAAGCATACTCCTTAAAACTGAAACTCTATCTTCTTTTATTACTTTACTTCTTCACTTTTAAAAATATTTATTACTTCTCAAAGCATACTCCTTAAAACTGAAATTCTATCTTCTTTTCTTACTTTACTTCTTCACTTTTAAAAATACTTATTACTTCTCAAAGCATACTCCTTAAAACTAAAATTCTATCTTCTTTTCTTACTTTACTTCTTCACTTTTCAAAATACTTATTACTTCTCAAAGCATACACTTAAAACTGAAACTCTATCTTCTTTTCTTACTTTACTTCTTCACTTTTTAAAATACTTATTACTTCTCAAAGCATACTCATTAAAACTGAAACTCTATCTTCTTTTCTTACTTTACTACTTCACTTTTCTAAATACTTATTACTTCTCAAAGCATACTCCTTTAAACTGATATTCTATCTTCTTTTCTTACTTTACTTCTTCACTTTTAAAAATACTTATTACTTCTCAAAGCATACACTTAAAACTGATATTCTATCTTCTTTTCTTACTTTACTTCATCACTTTTCAGAATACTTATTACTTCTCAAATCATACTCCTTAAAACTAAAATTCTATCTTCTTTTCTTACTTTACTTCTTCACTTTTACAAATACTTATTACTTCTCAAAGCATACTCCTTAAAACTGATATTCTATCTTCTTTTCTTACTTTACTTCTTCACTTTTAAAAATACTTATTACTTCTCAAAGCATACTCCTTAAAACTGAAATTCTATCTTCTTTTCTTACTTTACTTCTTCACTTTTCAAAATACTTATTACTTCTCAAAGCATACACTTAAAACTGAAACTCTATCTTCTTTTCTTACTTTACTTCTTCACTTTTCAGAATACTTATTACTTCTCAAATCATACTCCTTAAAACTGAAACTCTATCTTCTTTTCTTACTCTACTTCTTCACTTTTCTAAATACTTAATACGTCTCAAAGCATACTCCTTAAAACTAAAACTCTATCTTCTTTTCTTACTTTACTTCTTCACTTTTCTAAATACTTATTACTTCTCAAAGCATACTCCTTAAAACTGAAACTCTATCTTCTTTTATTACTTTACTTCTTCACTTTTCAAAATACTTATTACTTCTCAAAGCATACTCCTTAAAACTGAAATTCTATCTTCTTTTCTTACTTTACTACTTCACTTTTAAAAATACTTATTACTTCTCAAAGCATACTCCTTAAAACTGAAATTCTATCTTCTTTTCTTACTTTACTACTTCACTTTTAAAAATACTTATTACTTCTCAAAGCATACTCCTTTAAACTGATATTCTATCTTCTTTTCTTACTTTACTTCTTCACTTTTCTAAATACTTATTACTTCTCAAAGCATACTCCTTAAAACTGAAATTCTATCTTCTTTTCTTACTTTACTACTTCACTTTTAAAAATACTTATTACTTCTCAAAGCTTACACTTAAAACTGATATTCTATCTTCTTTTCTTACTTTACTTCATCACTTTTCTAAATACTTATTACTTCTCAAATCATACTCCTTAAAACTGAAATTCTATCTTCTTTTCTTACTTTACTTCTTCACTTTTAAAAATACTTATTACTTCTCAAAGCATACTCCTTAAAACTGAAATTCTATCTTCTTTTCTTACTTTACTTCTTCACTTTTAAAAATACTTATTACTTCTCAAAGCATACTCCTTAAAACTGAAATTCTATCTTCTTTTCTTACTTTACTTCTTCACTTTTAAAAATACTTATTACTTCTCAAAGCATACTCCTTAAAACTGAAATTCTATCTTCTTTTCTTACTTTACTTCTTCACTTTTCAGAATACTTATTACTTCTCAAAGCATACTCCTTAAAACTGATATTCTATCTTCTTTTCTTACTTTACTTCTTCACTTTTAAAAATACTTATTACTTCTCAAAGCATACACTTAAAACTAAAATTCTATCTTCTTTTCTTACTTTACTTCTTCACTTTTAAAAATACTTATTACTTCTCAAAGCATACTCCTTAAAACTGAAATTCTATCTTCTTTTCTTACTTTACTTCTTCACTTTTAAAAATACTTATTACTTCTCAAAGCATACTCCTTAAAACTGAAATTCTATCTTCTTTTCTTACTTTACTTCTTCACTTTTAAAAATACTTATTACTTCTCAAAGCATACTCCTTAAAACTAAAACTCTATCTTCTTTTCTTACTTTACTTCTTCACTTTTCAGAATACTTATTACTTCTCAAAGCATACACTTAAAACTGAAACTCTATCTTCTTTTCTTACTTTACTTCTTCACTTTTTAAAATACTTATTACTTCTCAAATCATACTCCTTAAAACTGAAACTCTATCTTCTTTTCTTACTTTACTTCTTCACTTTTCTAAATACTTATTACTTCTCAAAGCATACTCCTTAAAACTGAAACTCTATCTTCTTTTATTACTTTACTTCTTCAATTTTAAAAATACTTATTACTTCTCAAAGCATACTCCTTAAAACTGAAATTCTATCTTCTTTTCTTACTTTACTTCTTCACTTTTAAAAATACTTATTACTTCTCAAAGCATACACTTAAAACTGATATTCTATCTTCTTTTCTTACTTTACTTCTTCACTTTTAAAAATACTTATTACTTCTCAAAGCATACTCCTTTAAACTGATATTCTATCTTCTTTTCTTACTTTACTTCTTCACTTTTAAAAATACTTATTACTTCTCAAAGCATACTCCTTAAAACTGAAATTCTATCTTCTTTTCTTACTTTACTTCTTCACTTTTTAAAATACTTATTACTTCTCAAAGCATACTCCTTAAAACTGAAACTCTATCTTCTTTTATTACTTTACTTCTTCACTTTTCAAAATACTTATTACTTCTCAAAGCATACTCCTTAAAACTAAAATTCTATCTTCTTTTCTTACTTTACTTCTTCACTTTTCAAAATACTTATTACTTCTCAAAGCATACTCCTTAAAACTAAAATTCTATCTTCTTTTCTTACTTTACTTCTTCACTTTTCAAAATACTTATTACTTCTCAAAGCATACACTTAAAACTGAAACTCTATCTTCTTTTCTTACTTTACTTCTTCACTTTTTAAAATACTTATTACTTCTCAAAGCATACTCATTAAAACTGAAACTCTATCTTCTTTTCTTACTTTACTACTTCACTTTTCTAAATACTTATTACTTCTCAAAGCATACTCCTTTAAACTGATATTCTATCTTCTTTTCTTACTTTACTTCTTCACTTTTAAAAATACTTATTACTTCTCAAAGCATACACTTAAAACTGATATTCTATCTTCTTTTCTTACTTTACTTCATCACTTTTTAGAATACTTATTACTTCTCAAATCATACTCCTTAAAACTAAAATTCTATCTTCTTTTCTTACTTTACTTCTTCACTTTTAAAAATACTTATTACTTCTCAAAGCATACTCCTTAAAACTGAAATTCTATCTTCTTTTCTTACTTTACTTCTTCACTTTTAAAAATACTTATTACTTCTCAAAGCATACACTTAAAACTGATATTCTATCTTCTTTTCTTACTTTACTTCATCACTTTTCAGAATACTTATTACTTCTCAAATCATACTCCTTAAAACTAAAATTCTATCTTCTTTTCTTACTTTACTTCTTCACTTTTAAAAATACTTATTACTTCTCAAAGCATACTCCTTAAAACTGAAATTCTATCTTCTTTTCTTACTTTACTTCTTCACTTTTCAAAATACTTATTACTTCTCAAAGCATACACTTAAAACTGAAACTCTATCTTCTTTTCTTACTTTACTTCTTCACTTTTCAAAATACTTATTACTTCTCAAAGCATACACTTAAAACTGAAACTCTATCTTCTTTTCTTACTTTACTTCTTCACTTTTTAAAATACTTATTA